>APFE031273478.1:133587-157404 GCA_000404065.3 Pinus taeda | reverse complement strand
TGACAAATCTCCGGACCCTTCTCTAAATGCCTGAGAAGGGTTTAAATACTGCTAACTAATTAACTTGATTACATAAATTTAGGATCTGGTTTTCAAATGACCGTCCTTCTGATAAAGAAGGCTATTTCTAAAAATAAATCTGGCTCTGAACTATTTTTGTATTTGCTCCTTAGTGCTGTAAGCGTGCAACATTTGTCTAGGAAGAGTCAGTTGGTTGCCTTCCCCTTTCATCTGTGCTATAAAAATAGAAGTAACAAGGGATGGCACCGCTTTTTGGTAAACTATCAGATATTTTAGAGAATCTCCCGCTGACTGAGTGTATACTTGGTAATAACCCAAATTTCCCTCAAACTGGTTCTGCTTTTGCCATTTCGGTTTCTGTCTTTGCGAACGACTTGATGAGTTAGAAGACTTTACTTTCCGAGCAATTCTCTGGATTGAAAACTGCCTCCGTTCTTCGTGGCGGGCTTTTCTGGTGTGTAAGTTTCAGGTCTTTCAGTAATCATGCTGCTTTTGTGCGCCTTTGATTCTGAGCTTCAGATGACCTATCGGTCATTAGCATCTGTTGAGTGATACTCTGGAATCTATAGTGCTATCGTATGTGGCACCCGTTTCTGAAGAGATCTCTTCTGTGTTCTCCGAGCATTGGCGCTTTCCCCTTTTCCTTAGATGTTTCCTGCAAAATTGCTCCATGTTATTTCCTGTTTTATAGTTTGCGTAAAGGGAAAGAGTAAATGGAAATAAAGATTGACATGAAAGCTTCAGATCTTGCGTGTGTATAATCATGACATTTAAAGTGAACTGACTCTTCAAAAAACGAAAAGCAACCATTCATACAATCATTAATTTCCTTTTTACAGGCGCGCGCTTAATTCTGATTAATGGGCAGCTTTCCTTGAATACTGTGCCGAGAAAAATCCGTGCTCATTGCAGATCACAGATTCGTGGATTTGCGTTATAGTATTGTGGTATCGCAATATCGGATCATCGCAGATCGCAGATCATAGATTGTGGATCGCAGATCGCAAATCGCAGATCGCAGATACTAGTCATTGTGTCCTACTCTACGTGATTGCTGCGATATGCGACGTTGCACATCGGCCGTCGGGGATTTCTTAAGCTTTTCATTTAAGAGCGCTTATGGTAAATGCGATGCGATGAATTTAGCATCGTTTCTTCGTGGTTTGTTATGCTCATAAAATAAGTGTTTCATTGCCTCGTTGCAATAAAATTCTAAGGAAAAACAAAAATGTTCATGGAGATGTTTGTTTGAATTTTTTACTAAGGGTCCCCTATTTTCTTGGTGTTATTGCTAATATCAAACAAAAGAGGGGGGTTGTTGGTGACCAGAACAGGTTGTTGCTGGTTAATTTTATATTCGTTCCTCTCAGTAATTATTTATGTCATGCAGTAAATTTCTTATCAATTGGTATTAGAGTCAGATATTGGCTTCAAAGGGATTCTTTGATGCCAAGGGTTTATAGTGCCTGATGAGATCAATGCAGCCTTTTTACAAATCTGGGTTTGGAAAATAATGGTGGAACAATCATACGCAGAAGAACTTTGAGGAGAATTTGCGATATTTACCAGTTTGGAACATGCTGACGAATTGTTCGGGATTCATGCGGCTATTTAAATAAGGTTGAGAAATACCTTTGGTAATATTAAAATTCAAGGCTGATTTTGTTCGGAGCTTTTTAGTAGGGAATTGATAAGGGATATTCCCTTTGTTTTCTATGCCATGGAGTAGGCATGGACTGCATGTAGGTCAGCAGAAGAAAATTGTTCACGCCGCTTCAAAAATTGTTTGTGTTCTGCTACGTGAGGCCACTGGTGCTGGAATATATGAGGTTCTTGTCAGGCTCGCAGTTGGAGTGATTTGATAGAAGTTTTTGAGCAATTCAAATTGAGAGAGGGTGGATCAGAATTACAACAACAATAAACAAAAAAAAATTTAATGAAGTCAAAATTATTTCATGTAAATGGGCATACTACTGTAAGACCTAGTAAGGCATGTGTACCCCTCAGTGATCATCGGTAAAGTCTGGGTTAGACCTAGGTGATAGGGGGGATATCAAGTTAACAATACCCCGGGTAAAAACTCTGAGGGGGGTAAGAGCCAGAGTGAGCAGGATTGTCTCACTTAGAAGGTTTGTCTATAGTTAGTCAAGGAACCCCAAGTCAAGTTTAAGGGGGGATTGTTAAGTAAACTTGATTCAGGATAGAGTCAAAGTTGACGAGGTTAAACAATGATGGTTTTGGGGCACATTGTATTGTGCACCCATAGTATTCTTCCCATGGTATTATATGTAATGGAGCTTATAAAAGGATGGAAGGACTTCATTTTAATGCAAGACCTGGAGGTGAGCGGTGAAGGATCACTTGGTCGGATTGGCCAGGGTTTTGGCCAATGCTAATAAGATCTTATTAGGTTGGGTTTTTCCCCAGATTTGGGGTTTTCCTGGATAAACATTTGTGTTTATGTGTTTATGGTTGTTGCTGGTTAATTTTATATTTATTCCTCTCAGTAATTATTTATTTCATGCAGTAAATTTCTTATCAACTGGTATCAAAGCCAAATATTGGCTTCAAAGGGGTTCTTTGATGCCAAGGGTTTATAGTGCCTGATGAGATCAATGCAGCCCTTTTACAAATCTGGGTCTGGAAAATAATGGTGGAGCAATCATATGCAGAAGAACCTCGAGGAGAATTTGTGATATTTACCGGTTTGGAACATACTGACGAATTGTTCTGGATTCATGTGGCTATTTAAAGAAGGCTGAGAAATACCTTTGGTAATATTAAAATTCATGGCTGATTTTGTTCGGAGCTTTTTAGTAGGGAATCAATAAGGGATATTCCCTATGTGTTCTATGCCGTGGAGTAGGCGTGGGCTGCATGTAGGTCAGCAGAAGAAAATTGTTCATGCCGCTTCGAAAATTGTTTGTTTTCTACTACGTGAGGCCACTGGTGCTGGAATCTACGAGGTCCTTGTCGGGCTTGCAGTTGGAGCGGTTTGATAGAAGTTTTTAAGAAAATCAAATTGAGAGAGGGTGGATCAGAATTGCAGCAACAATAAACAAAAAAAAAAATAATGAAGTCAAAATTATTGCATGTAAATGGGCATACTACTGTAAGACCTAGTAAGGCATGTGTACCCCTCAGTGATCATCAGTAAAGTCTGGGTTAGACCTAGGTGATAGGGGGGATATCAGGTTAACAATACCCCAGGTAAAAACTCTGAGGGGGGTAAGAGCTAGAGTGAGCGGGGTTGTCTCACTTAGCAGGTTTGGCTAGAGTGAGTCAAGGAACCCCAAGTCAAGTTTACGGGGGGAATTGTTAGGTAAACTTGAGTCAGGATAGAGTCAAAGTTGACGAGGTTAAATAGTGATGGTTTTGGGGCACATGGTATTGTGCACCCATATTATTCTGCCCGTCGTATTATATGTAATGGAGCTTATAAAAGGCTGGAAGGACTTCATTGTAATGCAAGGCCTGGAGGTGAGCAGTGAAGGCTCACTTGGTCGGATTGGCTAGGGTTTTGGCTAATGCTAATAAGATCTTATTAGGTTGGTTTTTTCCCCAGATTTTGGGTTTTCCCAGATAAACATTTGTGTTTATGTGTTTATGGTTGTTGCTGGTTATTTTTATATTTATTCCTCTCAGTAATTATTTATGTCATGCAGTAAATTTCTTAACAAGACCAAAGGTTGGATAGAGGCCTTTGACTGTCTATGAGTAGCAGAGGTATTACAGAGAGAGTAGGATAGCTTTTGAGTTGGTTCTTTTTGTAATACTAGCTATATTGCCACTTGTATGATAATACAGAGTTGGGGTTTTAGGCTGAGGTTTTCCCCAGGTAAATTCTTGTGTGTTATGTGTGATTGATTTCTCCATGTCAGTTATATGTGTTCTTATTGATGTTGCTCATGTTCGATTAAGATTCTACTAAATTGGTTGTAGAAGTAGATCAAGTATTTTTCTTTAATCTATTGCATTATCAGGTGATCTACAGTGGGAATTTCTACAGATATATAGTATACTAGGGATATCCCATAGTTTACTAGGATGTGTTTGACATAGCAGGGGCCCATAGTAGCCTTGATGTATAGTGCAAGATCATGTGTAGCAAGTAAGTCACTATCTATAGGTAGGCAACTAGTGTCAAAGATGAAATGTTTACACCTTTTGGGTACCACCGATAATGTATTGGTCCTCTTAAGAAGAGGAGGAGGACTATGAAACATATTATCTATTTTCAGATCATAAGGTGGATCTAACAGCAGTGATATAGATGCACATGTTATAAGGGTATTCTACATAGCTATATTAAGCAAATCTCGAAGTGATGGGTATAGTTACAAGAGGCCCATAACTGATATGTTGTCCTTTAGGCAAGATAGGTATATGAAAATGGAGTTGGTTATATAAGCTATGTCGAAGGCCTATGGAGAGGGTGTATTGGCTATGAATGATTAGGTCAAATTAGAGCTTCCTGAGGTAGGTGATGTAGGAGGGGTAGTACTAGTTTCTAAATTGGCATGATGAGTAGAGTATATAAGACCCCTAGTATAGTATATTATACCTATAGGAGAAATCCCTTATAGTATATATGGTATACAAAATATACTATGTTCTAGGTGTAGCGTATAGGGTAATATATATATATATATATAATATATATATATATATATATATATATATATATATAATATAATATATATATAGATATGATACTATAGGGGTGAAATCATGCTTTCTATAAGGGCACAAATCTCCTAAGACCTATCTTCCTTGAGGAGCCCTCCAATGAATACGGTGTAAGACTTAAAATAAGGACAGTAAATGACCATTTGATCTCAAATTGCAAAAACCTATCTCAGCTTTCCTCGCGAGGAAATACAATACTTAGATGGGAAATTCAGTACTAAAGGGTGGCATATGGGAAGTAAGCTAGTAATGTGTATTTCCTTACTTTGGCCTTCCTTCTTTGAAGTGGTAATTTCAGTAATATAAGGTGGCATATCAGGATGATATAAAGTGCGAACACGGAAACATATGGAAAATTTTGGAGTGAAAAGGTGGCGTATAAATAGGATAGAGGACCTATTACTAGTAGATCTAGTAGCTTATCTAATCTAGTAGCATCACCAGTGGTTTCATTTGTTAAAGCACATCCAGAAGCAAAGCTAATAGTAGACCTAGAAAGTGTCTAGAGGAATAGGTTGCAAATATAGATACAGATCTAGTAGATTCCCTTCGCCTAGTTCCATACCCATATCCAGATCTAGACCCAGCAACATGGGCAAAGGTAAAGGCTTAGGCGTACCGATAGGAAAGCTAGCCATCCTAGCTAGCAAGACCTTAGAGGTCACTCCCTTACTTAGAGGTTATACCTTATAGGTTCTACCTTAGGAGACCTAATAGGGGAGACTGAGAGGGGCCTGTGACATTAGTCTCATCTTCCTCTTATAGGTTTGCTACCGTTGTAAGTTTCATAGAGATAAAACATACTCACCAAATGAAGGAATAGGCACCTGATACTAGGATATTATATATAAATATATAAATATAGATAAAAATGAGGAAGATGGTACATATATATACATAATATATATATATATAATATATATATATATAATACTATATATATATATGAGGTAAGATGGTAGGTTAAATAGGTGATTAAGATTTTCGAGTTCTGCAACTATTCTTGGAGCTAGGGTTTCGACTCTGCCTTTGCTACCCAATGCTTTCGTCGTCAAGTTCAAGCTTAGGAAATGGTTGTTGGGAGGAAAGAACACAACGACGAATCCTCAGGAATGAACGACAGCGACTTCCACCCATAAGGGCTTCGTATTCCCCAAGACTCAGCGCAACCGCGCGAGATTTGGTATTGAGCCCAGATGAGCCAGATTTGGTGCAGTGGATAAGAGACGAGGGAGGATTCATCCACGAGGGTTTGAAGCTGGAAAGTGACGGCTCTTCAGGCTTAGGCCTGGTATCTTCAAAAGCTATATCCGCAGGTTCAAAGATAATATCGTTGTCGCACCATATTCCCTTGACTCTGCTGCCTCTTGACGCAAGTCCAAATCAAACCGATGATATTCTTCTCTGTCTCGTAGAGGTTGTGCCCAATAGGGCGGCGGACACCCTTGATTTGCAGGTCGTTAGCAACTTTGCAGTGAGGATGAGGATGACGCCCGGCCTCGAAGGACTTCTGTAGGCACCCAAGATTTTAGATGCTTTGATAGGAAACAAATCAAACTTCGAGGGTTCCAGACTAACCCTGCATCCTAAGAGCTTATGGATCCAGCTCAATGTCGCCAGGAACCCACGCACAATATCTGACATGGAGCAAGGCTGGGATTTTTCTAGCTAGCCCCAGCACCCCAACAGTCCATTGTTCCAGAGGACCACCACAGGGTTCTCCAGTCAGCAAAGCCCTAGCTCCAAGGGAAACATCATCAGAAAAGAACTGTCTAGGAGCTTCCAAGTACCAGAATCCTCTCATCTCAGTTTTGCAAAGGAAAGTAGTAGTCTAAACACTCTGCCTCGTTCTAGATCCAGATTGTGCTCCTTTCTGGCAAAACTCTGCTACAATGGGTAAGCTCTTCAGATCTAGTGCAGGACCTCAAACAAACCCTAGAATTTGGGCTGGGGATTCCCTTTGCATTTCAACGACTCCTCCACGAAGGTAAACAACTTGAGCATCTTTATCCCCTTTCTTTTTACAGCATTAAGAGAAATGCCTCCATCATTTTTACTGTTCGTTTGAGAGGGGGAGCTGTTGGAAAGTCGTCTTTAGTTGCGGCTTTTTCATACAAAGATGTTGTCCATGCTCAGTCGCCCAAGAAAATAACTCCACCATCTCAGGCTCCCAAACCTTTTTTAGTGGACAAACTGGAGGAAACCCATTCCATTGAAATAATGCATCCAATGTTGGATGAGCAAATCCAAAATTTTGCAGAGCATGCCATTATTTGCAACTTCAATGGGCTATGGCCACGCACAGCAGATCTCTACCAATGGATTCACTCTAATTGGACCAACAACTGCAAGGTTCTCCTCTGGTCAAAGGGTTTCTTCATTGTAGTGTTTTCTTTCAGTGAGCACTACCAAAAAGCATTAACTGAAGGCCCATGGTTCTGGGGCTCAGCAGGTTTATTCCTCACCCGTCGGTTTCTAGATTTTGATCCCTCTACAGCAATCATCACCAAGCTCCTCGTCTGGGTTAGACTTCCTAATCTCCCAATGCATCTATGGCACTTTGCTGTATTCCAAGGGATAGGAAATACTCTAGGCCACTTTCTAGCCATAGACACCTCTAGAGGGGAAAAGGGCATGTACACCTTCGCCAGAATATGTGCAGAAATATACATGACAAAAGGTCTACCTGATCAAATTAATCTCAAAATTGGAGACTTCCATTAGAATCAGACCCTGGATTACGAGAACACAACCTTTCGCTGCTAAAATTGCCATCACATAGGGCACCTTCAGAGCGCTTGTCCCTCGATTCCTGCCCAAAAGAAGAAAGCCAATCCTAAGTCGAAATCAAAAAGCTGGAAACCTCATGATCCTCCACCCATGGATGATTTTGATTCCAGCTCAGATGAAGAGGAAGGGGATGCGGAAGGAATGGATGCAATGTGGGCACAGGATCCACCCTCGATTAGTCCTGAGGATTCTACTGTCCCACCAAACTCACAAAAAAGAACTCATGAGTCCTCTCCCTTGGATTCAGACAAGGAGACCTCTCCATCAGCCCAACTCAGTTTGCAAATCATACTAGCTCAGCAAAGTAACCTTGGTTGGGTCATAGTTGGTAAAAAGAAAGGAAAAAAAATGTCGAATAGGTTATTCTGCCCATGTTGGGTAGAATCCTTTGTTCTGCTCTTGTTACTATGTTCTTCTTGTTACTTCTTGTTCAGCACCGCTCTCTTCTTGTTCTCTCTTAGGCGCCGAGGTGGATAGTCTATCCTTTCCAGCTGCCTGCTTTCTTGCTTCTTTTGGTTGTAACCTCATATTGTACCATACGTCCTCTTAATAGAATTAGTCTTTACTGAGAAAAAAAAAAGATGGTAGGTGTAAATACATTTTATGAGCTGAAACCCGTGTAGGGAGACTAAAGTTTTGACCCAAAACCTTAAAAAGATTATGGGATTTTCCATAAAATTCATGCAAAGGGTTGGGGTGAACTCTGTGTGTGCCACCAATCCTCATCTTTACTTAGACACCGAGCTTTCTTGGACTTTTTACCACCCATAAAACTACCCTCGCCTTACTTGACTCAACCCCTTACTTCTAACAACAACTTCAATACTCACAAAAATTAATCTATATCTCAGCAATATAGAACTAGAGAAGGAACAATATACAATATAGAAGGAACTAAGCAACTAGAAAAATGAATCTGAAATCAGACCTAATACAAAAATACAAAAACCTCCATAAACGTACCAACCCCTTAGACTTCACTTAAACACAGGGTTTTATTAGTGCTTGTACTAACAAACTACCCCCTTACTATGATCCATATAACTACACTCCTCATTAACCAAAATATATGTACTTTCAAGTTATATCATTCTTAGCTAACCCCTAGTAATCTAGAACTTATAATCAGTAAACTCCAAACATGAAGAACATCCCTTCTCATTAGGGGTGAGGTACAAACCTCCCCAAATCAATCACTGAACTTAGATCCTCTTACTCCTTTAGTCAATTAAGCGGAATTAGCTCCTATAACCACACTTAATACCTCGAACTAGAATTTAATCCGCTAACTCACTTAGGAATTCTTAGGAACAACAAAAATCTATCGATCTAACAACTACATTAATTAATCTTCATATATTACTATTCGGTGTTGGCTACCAAAACTTAGCTACAATAAGATGGAAATCTAACTTCTAAGTATGTTGCCATTGATGCTACTAAAGCTCTATTTTTGGCTATTATGCATTGAAACCGCTCCTGTGTCTTTACCTTATTGCTTTGTCTATCACTGCTTGTTTTTCTCTCACCACCTTGTCTTACTAGTAGCTTCATTAGGCCAATGAAAACAAGTATCCCTACCCTACACTACACATAAGAGCCTTACAATATGTGAACTGGGGTGATCCTACCTACTACTTGTCCTCTTGCCTACTTGTTCTTCTACTTACTTTCTTCCTGCCGAAGTCATCAAGTCAAGCTACTAAAGAAATACTCTTATAAAGGGAAGATACTAGGGGAATACACCTCAGATTGGCACAACCTGACCTACCTGAAAGAAACTACCTAACTAGCATGAATGGAAATTACCAGATGAGCGTGAATGAAACTCGTTGGCCTGCATTAAAGAAACAATCTGGGCACCGTGAAAGAAACTATGTGAGCAACATGAATGCCACTATGTAGGTTCTCTCATTGGGTCTTGTAATGGCTTAACCTCCCTCCAATTTGTTTCCATTTGTTTTTGTAACTAGTAATCCTGTTCTTTTTTTTTATTGTAGAGTAGCAACTATTTTCATATCCCAACCCGGTTTGATTTGACCAACAAGCACAACCGTGTTTGTTTAGTGAGTAGACAAGAAGCACGTAAGTAATGAAATTTCCAGTGTTAATCCCAACCCACCTCTTCTCCCATCTTTTTTTTATTTAGCTTAATGCGTAGTTCTCGTGTATTGTAGCTATTGTATTTTATATGATATATGGAATTAGTAGTACTAACAACTTACATGAAGCTTATAGGTAAACATAGATTATATATAATAAGTTTTCATTATGGAAACATGATAATATATCTATTCAAACAAGCTAATACATCAGAAAATGAAGTAACATGGTGGTATTGTGTTCTTAACCATATTGAATATGTAACCTCCTTGTTATGGTTATACTTATAGTAGTAATCATCTTGATATTACATATGTAATATCGAACTACAATCTTTAGAGGTTAAACCACAACACCAAAGATTATCCCTAGTACCCTAGGATGGATAGCGTATAATAGGGTATGCCTATAGTAGTAATATACTAGGTATATACCTATAGGGATATATAATAGCAAAGGTAAGTTTCTCCTTCCATCCTAGAAAAATGTTAGGCAATACTATCTATAATAAGCCATAACCTTACTTAACTAGCTATTGTCAAAATTAATGGATAGTTCTCTCTGCCTGAGAACATGCAATAGGTAGTTATGAAAATCCATGGGTCGTACTTACAAATTCAATTGGTAGTTCTCTCTAGTTGGAAGATCTATGCGTAGTTCCGGCTAGAATAAGCTTAGCTAGTTATCCCTAGTACTCACACTTGCTAGAATCAACCTTAGCTAGATTATGAACCCAACGTAAGCAATTTCTATGTAAGCCATTGCTATGAATTGAAAACCCAAGCAAACCTAAGCGATAGCAAAGGTTAACTTATCAAGCCAATCAATGGAGGTGGTCTTACTCATAGTCTTCCCTACATCCAATCTGTTTCCCTACCTTTCTTACCCATACTCCTCCCTACACCCCATCTAATACCCTATCACCTATAGTCTTCCCTACTTGGTTAGGTTAGTGTAATGTAGGGTTAGATTGAATAGGCTGGTGTAGTCTAGCGTTAGGAGGGTGAGGTTTGTGTATGGACAATGAGCATGCAGAGAGCTAGGTTGGTTATGCAGTGTTAAGTGAGTTTATGCTAGCCAGTGGGAACGAATAGTGTGTTAATCTAGGTTCGTTTAGTTTGGGGTTGCGTTGAGTGAGGTGGGGAATGCAAGGGTTAGTCATCCCCTGTCCCTAGAACATTTTCAAAATCCTAACTATATAGTTTCGGAGAGTGATGTGTGCCTGGTGCCTATTCATTGATCACGGAAGTGTGGCCCTGGTCCTTTAGGTAGGCAGGCAGCTATAGAGAAGGCGGGGCTTGATATTCAATAGAAAATATGGTCTGAAAAGAATGGAAAATCAGGAATATGGAACTTCCTTAATCCTTCCTTACCAATGAGTCAAGTGGATGAAATGGGCCCAATCCCACCAATCAAAGAATTCCTTTCAATTGGAGACTCGAACTCGAAACTGGAATTCATGCCATGCATCGCATACAGAAAAATGACGTTTGTTCGGTCTTGTTGCTCAAAATAGTGGAAGTAGTAGTGGAAAGTACAACTCTCTCGATCTTTCTAATACAACTTCTTGGAAAAATTCATTTATATCCAGTCTTTATCATTCATGTCCCCGAAGACTATTATTAGATAAGGGGTACCACCTTACCTTCCAAACCGTCTGCCAAAAGGAAGAAGTGACGATTCCCTGGTCAATAAATATGACATCATCTCAGAAAGTTGAGTCCCTTTCCAACCCTCCTTCTTGCGAGATGAGCATCCATTAGAGCTTCCCAAATTTGTGCTCAGTGAGTACAGCAATAAGGAATGCCACCCTATCTGGGAGAGCCTGACAAAGCTATTTATCAGAAGATGGGGAAGCCAACTGATGAAATGGGAAGCAGGAGAAGGCATATCCCACCTTGGTTGTGCTAGGCCCTATAATGGTGGAGCCTAGATATTACGACCCCATGGGATATTTTGTTGCTTGTATTGTCAGGTATAGTAAGACCTTCGAAGGCCTTTAAAGATCAATCCTTCATTAAATAAGGATTAATAAATGTCTCTATTGGATTGGCTTTCATGCCAAGGGTGAGGTATTAGAGCATGTCAATCTTTCCATCAGTCTTTCTCAGGTTCCTATAGTAAACTAAAATAATTATAAAACATGATTCCCCTCAATCAGTCTTTCTGAGGTTCCTAAATATGGAGGTTCCACACTTAATAGAACACGCCGAATCAATACATGTCATCCACACCCCAACCCCTCTTTACACTCACTAGAGAAACCCAGATCGAGACCGATGACCACCACCCCAATCCCACCTTACATTTACTAGTTGAATACATCAAAGTAAACATTTTAGCCATTAACGGGATAGCTATAGGGTATATACCTAGAGTATATTGGATATATATATATATATACTATTGGATCCATTATCTATAGGTATATCATAGAGATATAGTATCCTATAGTATATACTATACCTACAAATCTTATGCAGTAAGTTCCTCTATATATGTATTTATAGTTAAAAAGATAATATGCAAGTATTATATGTATATTGATTTTTGTGGGTGTCCCCTCATATTGGGACATGATATGGGGATCTTCTTATTGGGACGATAGGATATCAAGTAGAAAGAGAGCTTATTAGTGTGTATGGCCTATTGGGTGAGAATTTGCCTATGTCTTGTGGGATCGCCTCTCTCAGAAGATATCTTATAGGTATATCATAGTTATTAGCTATTAGTATGCTGGTGTCCTTTAGTTATTAGTTTGGATTTAAGTGAGGCTACTGCTTGCTTTGCTATTGGTTCATATAGAATATATGGAACAATAAGCGATGCATGCACTGGTGGGGAAGTTGCTGGGTATAGACTTGGAAGAAGGGACACCACTAGGTGAGATGTTGGCTCGTGTGTTGGGACTAGAACTAGAAATGGAACCACGCGAAGAGAAGCTAGAGGGACTCTCAATCTCGAAATCGAGCTGGAAGGTATGATGTTACCTCTACTTCTACTACCTTAGGTACTTTACCCAAAAAAGATAGTGGTGGGGAAGTGGATCAATAACTATAACTAGTGAGGATGCTGCTACTAATGCTACTGGTAGTGGATAAGCTAGAACTATTGAAGCTAGTGGGTGTGTTGCTAGTGTAGGTGTTGTCTGCTTCAATGGTTGGATCTTGATCTCGATCGGAATCTAATATTGACAAATTTTCAATGAGATATGGATATGGAAGGTATGCGTAGTGCATCGAACGAGTGCCTAGCATTAAGAGGGAGTGGGGCAACCTTATAAGTACCGTTTTTCGTTCCTGAGTTTCAGCGTTTAGCCAATCTACAAAGAATGAATTCACTCTGAAGGAACCATACGTGCCTTTCGTTTGAAGGCCCATCTTTTTTTGATGTGATGAAAAGATTCGCTTGGATAAGATAGTATGTACAATAGATAGGACTTATAATCCGGGGGTGGTTAGATTTTTATTCACCAAACTAGTAGTTATGGCCAGTTGAGACTTCTAGAAATAATCTATTTCCAGTGGGGGGCAGGTTGATCTGCAAAGGATCTATATAAAGGTTGATATAATATTGGATTCATCCCATAAAGGGTATATTAATGGTCAGTGTTATCATTATGGAAACACAAGATGACTACGGAAACAAGTAGTATGATCATAGTGTAATTTATTACAAAATACAGAACTAGGTCATATATATAGGGGTATATAGTTAGCTAAGTTATATACCTACAGACTAGGTACTCTAATTATGGAATCTAGAGTATCAGGATATCTGATGGACTTACACTATTGGTTCCCTTTAGGTAGGCGACCTAGGTGATGATGGGTTTAGGGCTTCCTTCCTCTGAGCCAGCTAAAAAGAAATATCTAGTTGGTAAGTATATTGGAGTATTATATTCAAAGTATCCATGAAGTAGAATACGTTTCTTTTTCTTTTATGAAATCATGGCATCTTTAGGATCAATAAAGTCAAAGTAAGATCATTAGGAGAAGTCAAGGTCTAAGTCAAGGAAGAATGGGTAGTTGATTGGTTAAAATACTTGTCAAAGTGATTCGGTGAAGTGTTTGGTGTATCGGGCTCATGTTTTCATTTCATTTTGTTAGTGGTTTTATGAATAACATGCCATTTGTTCTAGATTTTTTAGATCTAGAGTGTTGTTTGTTCCTTGACATAGATTCATGTTACTTGTAGTTGACTACTAATGAGAAGAAATGATTATTCCTTGTTGTTGTTCCTATCCAAGTTAGAGAGAATTCCTAAGTAAATTATAGGATTAGAGTTTAGTTCGAGGAGCTAGGTTTAGTTCGAATGGTTTGAGTTTAGTTATAGTTATAGTTCAATATAAGATCCTTTCCTCCCTAGAAATATAGGAGTAGTAAGAGATAATAGAGGAGTGTGTCATGGTATTGAGGGAAGGTGGGGGTGAGAAATGACTCGTATAATGAATGAATATCAGTAACTAGGGATAGCATAAAGAAAAAACATAACTCCATCCAATAGTCCTATTTTTTCTATAGAGATTGATGAAGGGCCCTTACTTGACTGACTTCAGTGAGAGCTTTACTCTCCTCTATCCTTACCTGATTGGCTTCAGTGAGAGCTTTACTCTCCTCTATCCTTATTTGACTAGCTTTAGAATGGCACAACAATAGTCCTTTAAAGAACTGAAGAGGAAGATCAACAATGTGTTGGTTCTAGCCATGCCTAATTTGCAATATCCATTTCAATTGGAAACATATGTAGTGGGTATGCTTTAGGGGAAGTGCGCTTATGTAAGGAGGGGGATCGATATGTTATCACTCAAAATGTGTAAGCAATGAAGAAGTGGAAAAAGCATTATATCTTAGGCAAAGAGACCACCATACACATCGACCATCAACCTATACAGTACCCGCAAAGCCAAAGTAATATGCAACAAGTAAGGAATTATATATGGATGAGAATCCTACAAAAATATCATTTACTGATCAAGTGCAAGAAAGAAGCTACAAATAAGCTTTCCGACATGCTTTCATGACCATCGCTAAATAAAATTGTAGCCATTTGTATGTTAAACTTGAGCCCTTCATGCATGATCTGTTGAGTGAAGAAAGAAAAATTCAAAGGCATATAACAACAATTGAAAGAAAGATTGATTGTTGAGTTGGAAGACAAATTATGCATACCACATGATAGGAGAATTCAGTTGATGAGAGAAGCTCACACTTCTAGTATAGTTGGACATTTTGGCATGACAAAGATAGTGGAAAATCTGCAGAGGTATTTGTAATGGCCAAGGATGTAAGACCAGGTGGCAATATTTTTTAGGGGTTTCATTCTTTATATCACTATAAAGCCTAACAAAATAAATCTTGGGTTGTACATGATGCTACCCATACCGAATAGACCTTGTAAAAGTATCTCCACTTTGTTTGAGGTTTCCCAATGTCCCAGATAGGCCATGATTACTTGTTCGTAATTGTGGACCAGTTCAGTATGATGTGTGTTTACATTCTTGGCAAGAAAAATATCATCGGGTAGGAAGCAAATGAGTTTTTATTTACTCATATGTGGGTAAAACTATATCTTATTGTGATAGTAGGCTTTTGGGCGGCATAAGGTCCATCAGGATATATAATAGGGATATACCCTCTAATGACACTAACCCTATATAGGGATTTTGATGCAGGAGAATTGACTTGAAACTATCATTGTATTTTAGTAGACATAGGGGGTCTTGTGTTTTCAAGGAAGTTGGATTCCTATGTATGTAATTATTAATGTTTTGAGTGGTTAAAGTAGGAATTAATTAGATAAGTGTGAGGATATTTGTAAATGCTCTCGAATGTAGGAGAACATGAGTGATTAATGATGATGAAAGAGTTAAAAATCAATTGTAACTCTTATAGGTCTCATGATTTGAGGAACTAGAGAATATTCTTAGGGATGCGTAGGAGTTAAAAGTGGACTTAGAAGATTTTCAAGAGTTAGTTCAACAAATTAAGGATCTGAACAAGAATTAGTTCAACAGAACCTTTTTGTATAGAGGTAAGCCTAAAAGGTGAGGGAAAGTCAGTCAGTTAGTAGTTAGAGAAGTAGTTAGTGAGTTAGGTAGTCAGTTAGTCAGATTGTAAGCCTATGGGTAGAGGAACAAAGGCCACTGATACAGAAGATTAGGCCAAGGAAAGAGTTCATGTCTAAATACATGTTTATTAAATAGACAACTTGATTATGAGTTCATGTGTCTGTATTGACTAATTGAGATGTATATTGTATATGATCTTGACTTATTCTGTTTAACATAGGTTGCAGGTGCAGATCCATAAGGGAGGCAAAATATAGAGAAGAGTGACAGAGAGGTGTTATGGCTTTGTACACATCGACAGTGCAAGAGGAAGCCTTTGGTATTACGATGAAGGTTGAGCATCTTAAAGGCGCAAGAGGAGTTAAGTTAAGGAGAGAGTTGTGGTAGAATAAAAAAGGACCAAAACCCTGAAGGAAGCCGAAACTACAGAAAGAAATTGAAGAAATAGTAAAAAACCTAAGTAAAGAGAAGGATGAGGAAGTGAGATGTCGATACAGAGGAATCGTCAGATCATTTAGATCGATGGATATGAATGGTAGAAGAATAATGGCGGAGAAATGGACCGCGGGGATAGGAGAGCGTGGAAATTCTTAATCAGGGTTGAAGACTTGCATTGAATCATAACCGTCGATCTAGATTTTAATTTCTTACATCATAATCAAATATGAGGATTGAATGTTTGGTAAGCAATCTGCTAGTTGAAGGGCCGCAGGCGTTAGGATTTGATGGCCTTCATTATCTAATGTATATCGGGTCTTAAGGTGATCGGAGCTTAAGTTTAAACCCGGACCTGAAGTTTCATAGACCACGGTTTATGAACCATATCGGCTCCGTGAAGCAAGTAAGTGTTGCACAAGTTCCCGATGTGACATCATTGTGGACCGTGGGATCAAATTAGTTTTGATCTATGGCAGAGGATCACTGAGAAACTCTATTGATCGAGAAAGACATCAACCATCGGATTAAAGGTAAGATCGATGATGGAGATTGGGCAATAAGGCTTGCACAAAGTGGACCTGAGAAGGCTATAGGCATAATTTTATTTCATTTGAAGTCTGGTTGTGTTATTGCATATCGCATGCGAGAGGAGAGGAATGCGATGAAGTCACATGTTGGTCCGATGTGAGATTGCAACAACCGTTGATCTAGTGGACGAAATCAACAATGGGAAAGGGAAATCGCATGTCACAAGTTGGGAGTTCTAAATGCACATTCTCCGTGATTGCAATAAAGGACGAGTTGGCATGTAGAGTAGGTTTGTTTAATATGCACGGTTAAACAGTTAACCACAATAATTAGAAAGGATGAAGGGTTGAGATATAAGGGGCCTTAAACCTTAACTTATGAAGGTTTGACCAAGCAGATCAATGAAATTCATCGGACATATGAGATTTGGCATTTTATTGGGTATCGCATGATTTTCCCGCGTCATAGTGGTATCAGAGCTAGTTAAAGCTCTTTTTCATTAAAGCAGAATTGTGCAGAATACAAGTGTGATTGCAAAAGAAAGAGGAGATTAGGTTATTTGAATATGATAAGTAGAAGACATGACATAAGATGAGAGTAAATGATATTCTTAAGAAGAGATTGAAGAAGCATAAGGAAAGCATAATGATGTTTTTTTTCTTGAGGAAAGTGGAGGTTCACTCAAATGTGAAGAATGGATGGAGATTGCTTGTGAAGCCATGCAAGTATTATTTATTTAACTCTAGTTTGAGTTTTGCAGGTTAAAGATAGAGTAAAGATTAATCGAAGTAGATAGACAAGGAAATCCGATATGTTCTAAAGAATGAAGTGAATGGAAGACTAGATAAACAAGTGGCAGTGAACCTAAAGAATCCAACTCAAGGTTGGACAAAGAGGATAAGAGTGTTCTCAGAAGGAAGCTGAGCAGAAGCATTTTAAGGTGGCCATAGGAATTTGGTAGCAATAAGCTTTTGAAATCTTGGAAATGATATTTGGTTTGAATATCATTGATATGCAAGTAACAGTAAATAGTGAAGTACATATGTAAGAAGATCACAGCTTGAAGAGAGTGATGAAGGAAGCTAGCAAAGGAAGGTGAAAATATTGCAGCAACCTAGAGCAATGAGTGCTCAATTGGTTCCAGAGGAAAGAACCAGAGAAATGCTAAAAGACTGAGCTTAGGGGAAAGAATCTTAGTGATGCATATGTAGCAAGAAGGAGACTTGTTACTACAGAGGTATTGTTGCAACTCACAAGCACATCATAAGGGCAATCCCACAGAGGATGTGGGTAGAATTGCTAAGTAATGAAGGAGGCTGATAAGTCTTTCTAAGTGAAAGAAGAGGTGGTCAAAACCAAGTATTTCATTGTGATTGAAATACAAAAGGATAGTTGTGTTCTTAGAAGATGAAGATGAGTTGAATCCTAAACGTAGCAGAGAGAAGTGCTCAAAGAGGTTCCAGATAGTAGAGAACCAAGTGCTTGCCAAAAGACCAAGTAGAGGAAATCTTGGTGAGGTAAGTGGCAGCAGGGAGGACTTGCTGTTGTAGAGGCTTTAATGCAGCTCATAATAAGTGAGTGAGGAACTCATGAAGATAGAGAAGAAGATGACTACTGATAGTCATAACAAAGATAACATAGGTTCTGAGGAAGACCACAAAAAAAGAAAAGTGAAGAAGGAGGATGCCAAGGCAAATGACAAGAGAATGAGCCAAGAGGAATTGACAAAGAGATTGTTGAGATGAAATAACAACTCAATGTATTAATGATGATACTTGAGGAAAGCCAAAGACTAGGTTGGGTCTTGAAGAAAAAGCCAGTGAAGTGGCATAAGTTATAGAGAAGGCTACAATAGAGACAAGTGAAGAGCTTGGTGGAAGAACTGAGAGAGGCTATGTTGGAAATGGAAGTGTCCATTTGTGAACCAGAGCAGTGTGAAGTTTTGGGTGATGATGAAGACTTGAAGACTAAAACTTCAAGTGATATCGAAGGGTCACATGATTTTAAATATGATAATTTGGGTATATTTGCAGGTGAAACATGTGAAGAAGGACAATTTGCTGATATTGTCGTAAATAAGGAGGAAGAAGACAGGCAAAATCTAAATTCTTTTCTAAAAGAAGATGAGATAGATAGGTCTCATGTAAATACCTGTACATAGTTGGGAAAAGGTTTTATTTTTCAACATATTGCAAGGACTGAAAGCATAGGAAGATGGACTCATGAGAGTGGCCAAAAGAAAGAGGAAGTAGATAAGGATATCAAGCAATCTAGTGAAGGACTTGATGAGATTGAAGGGAAGACCATTGAAATATTTCTGAGTTATGTAAAGAACTTGGAACAGAAGGAGGACTTGGTGATTGAATCATCAAATAAGATCATGAGGTATTGTAGTTTTACAACTGACAAGTTGTGTGTGAATGCAGGTATTGCAGAAGACAAACCATTTTATGGAACTATCTTGAATGAAGCTGAAATTTGCCAAGAAAAGTATGATGATGATTGTCTTTTAAATGAATATCAAGTTGAGTTATTACAATAGAAGGAGTTCATAAATTCCTTGCTTAGTGGAGGAAATATCTTTAGATGAGACAGTTATATCTTATGATAAGGAATTTTCTATTGATAAGGACAAAGAGGAATTGATTTTCTTAAATGGTCAAAGGGAGAGTGATGGATAGACATCTAAAACTATCACAAAAATAAAGGATCAAAATGAAGTAGTGTCAACAAGAAGTTATACTTGTGAAAAAAAATAAGATAATGAGGATTGTACAGAGCTTTTAGGAGAAATTCCAAGTGAGATGGCAAATTTATGGCATGAGTTAAGTCTTTTGGAGAAAAGGCTAGAAAACCAAAAAGTAAGTGTTCAGGTTGTAAAATCAACACTGAATGAGACTGAATAAGTTCACTACAATGTACAAGGACAGGAACACATCATTAAAACAGATGGTGTGGAGGAGAGACTAGCAGACAGTCTCATGAATTCTATTGAGAATTCAAATCAGCATATTGATGTGCTAACAGAGGAGGAAGAATTGGAGTAGCATACTGATGTGTTGCCAAAGGAAGAAGAGGCACAAAGGCCTTGTGTTTTTAATTTTAATAATTTTTTTGTGAGTGTAGGTTTAGTTGTAGATGTTGGAGAAAATTTGGCACATATGAGTAGCTAAGTAAATATGGAAGAAGGAGATTCTGTGGAAAAGTTTAATCCATGGAACAGAGATGTTTAGTTGCTGGAAAGAATGTTGGAAATCAGGATTCAATGTAGAAAGAGATAATCATGAAAGAGGGTAAGGATGAAAGGGTGGCAGTAAGAATCCAACAACTTCAAAGAGAAGATAATAAACAACAGTTTGAAGAGTTAGTGGATAGTAGCAACAAACTGAAGCAAAGAGAAAGAGATAGCAGTAAGTGGCAGGGTATGGACCAACCCAAGGATGTGCTGGAGATGGAGATTGAAGAGTTATGGAAAATAATGATGAAGTAGTCTATATAGAGGAGATTGATAGTAATAGGAAGAATGATCATTCATAACTTGAACCTGATTGATAAGGAGAGGAAGATGAAACAGAAGACAACTGACATACAACAGTAGCAAAGGTGTGGAGCATTCAGACAACTACAAACTAAAGTTTGGGACCCTGGAGGTTTCCTATCAACACATGAAGACACATGATCAGGAGATCATGAATGTTTTCTACTTTGGGATTATGATGCAAGAGCATTGACTCGAAACTATCATTGTATTTTAGTAGACATAGGAGGTCTTGTGTTTTCAAGGAATTTGGATTCCTATGTATGTAATTATTAATGTTTTGAGTGGTTAAAGTAGGAATTAATTAAATAAGTGTGAGGATATTTGTAAATGCTCTCAAATGTAGGAAAACATGAGTGATTAATGATGATGAGAGAGTTGGAAATCAATTGTAACTCTTATAGGTCTCATGATTCGAGGAACTAGAGAGGATTCTTAGGGATAAGTAGGAGTTAAAAGTGGACTTCGAATATTTTTAGGAGTTAGTTTAGGAAATTAAGGATCTGAACTAGAATTAGTTCAACAGAATTTTTTTGTATAAAGGTAAGACTAAAAGGCGAGGGCAAGTCAGTTAGTCAGTAGTTAGAGAAGTAGTTAGTGAGTCAGGTAGTCAGTCAGTCAGATTGTAAGCCTACAGTCAGAGGAACAAAGGCCACTGATACAGAAGATCAGGCCAAGGAAAGAGTTCCTGTGTAAATACATGTTTATTAAATAGACAACTCAATTTTGAGATCATGTGTGTGTATTGAGTAATTGAGATGTATATTGTATATGATATTGAGTTATTCTGTGTAACATAGGTTGTAGGTGCAGATCCAGAAGGGAGGCGAAATACAAAGAAGATTGACAGAGAGGTGTTACGGCTTTGTACACATCGAAAATATAGGAGAAAGCCTTTAGTATTACAAGGAAGGTGGAGGAGCTTAAAGGCGTGAGTAGAGTTAAGGAGAGAGTTGTGGTAGAACAACGAAGGACCGGAACCTTGAAGGAAGCTGAAACTACAGAAAGACATTGAAGAAACAACAAAAACCCAAAGTAAAGAGAAGGATGAGGAAGTGAGATGTCGATACGCAGGAATTGTTAGGTCATTTAGATAGACAGATATGAATGGAAGAAGAAGAATGACGGAGAAATGGACCGCAAGGATAAGAGAGTGCGGAAATTCTAGATCGAGGTTGAAGACCTGCACTGAATCACAACCGTCGATCTATATTTCAATTACTTATGTCATAATCAACTACAGGGGTTGAGCATTTGGTAAGAAGCGTGTTATTTGAAGGGTCGTAGGCCTTAGGATTTGATGGCCTTCGTTATCCATTAGATATCGGGTTTTAAGGTGATCAAAGTTTAAGTTTAAACCTGCACCCGAATTTTTATAGACCAAGGTTTATGAACAATATTGGCTTCGTGAAGTGGGTAAGTGTCGTGTAAGTTTCTGATGTGACGTCATTGTGGACCGTCAGATCAAATGAGTTTTGATCTACAGCGGACAATCACTAAGCAACTCTGTTGATTTGGAAAGACATCAACCGTCAAATTAAAGGTAAGATCGATGGTGGAGATTGGGCGATAAGGCTTAGGCAGAGCGGACCCAAGAAGGTTATAGACACAGTTTTATTTCATTTGAAGTCTGGTTATGTTATCGCATACCGCATGCGAGAGGAGAGGAATGCAATGAAGTCACATGTTGGTATGATGCGAGATTATGATAGTCATTGGTCTGGTGGAAGAAATCAACAGCGGGAAAGGGAAATTGCATGTCGCAAGTCAGGAGTTCTAAATGCACATTCTCCGCGATTGTGATAAAGGACGAGCTGGCATGTAGAGCGGGTTTGGTTAATATGCGTGGTTAAGGAGTTAACCACAGTTATTAGAAAGGATGAAGGGCTGAGCTATAAGGGTCCTTAAACCTTAACTTATGAAAATTTGACCAAGTAGGTCAATGAAATTCCCAGGACAAATGAGATTTGGCATTTTATATGCATACTGTGGGTATTGCGGGATTTTCTTGCGTCAGATTTGGATATATATGAATGGATTAGTATACATATTTAGACTAATACACTTACTTATACCATTAGTAGTGTAATGATTAGTGATATATACAACTTTCAATAGTGTTACTAATCTTAGAGAGGCTATGAGCTTGTTATGGAATTACTAGTACTTATAGGTTTGTATTATGTTATCATTATAGCTTTGATATCAGTATAAACTTTATTACTATTATTACACCTTACATTCTACTTGATTTGATCTATGTTACCTATTACGTGTATGAACTAAACATGTCACATATTATAATCATTCTACTTTATATGCTCTTGTTACATAGTACGTGATCAACTCTATTACGTATAATGCATAATGATTATACTCTGCTATATACCTTATAAGGTTCAATAGGTCTTATATTAGCATTGATTTCATAATGATGATTACACGAGTATCACTACCTCAAATAAGAATGACAATACCAGAATAGGTGTAGTGTTCATACCAATTCTATTAATCATAAGTTATTTACCTAATCATTATCCTGTGAATATATAACAGATTCCATGTATTCAAGTAAATAGAAGAGTAATGCCATATTAGCTTAGAAGAGTAGCTTTTCTAGCTTATTGATCTAAGTAAGATATGATCTTGTGATATTCATAGTTATTGTCATATCTTACCACTAGTTTACAAGCAATGGGAATAATTAGTCACAAAGCTGATCTTGGAGGTATATGTAATCTTCATAATCAATGAAGATTACTATTCCAACTAAATGAGGCTAGTTTCTCTTATGTAAGCTTAGTGGAAACACAATGGTAACCAAAGAGTGATACATATGCTAAAGGTTGCATATTCCTTACTTGTTATTGATAAGAGAACTAATCACCAGTATTGAATACACTTGAATTGGAGATTATTGTTAGTTCTTTAGAGCTTATTGATGATCTCTTAACGACCTCATAAAGCTGAACACAAGTACAAGTGAATACATACTATGATATCAATGAGCAATGGAATTAGATCTCACCATTATAAAAACTTGAACACTTAGAGTAATAGTACTAACGTATATGTAGATGCCAATAGGTAAGCAGAGTAAGCATCACTGATCAGATTGGTTTGCAGTAATAAAACAGGTGAAATAAGGGGTATGTCTTCCCATAATAGATGCACCGATAAGAGTATTGTGCTTTCTTGGCATGATAGTATTCATAGTTGGTTAGGCTTATACTCATATCGAACCAATCTTAATGAGCTCTATAACTAGTATTGTAATTACAATCAACTCTATTTGATCATTACTAGCTAGCTTGTAACCTCATTTCGAATCAACTTCTATCCTATAAAGTAATGGGAATTAGACTTATCTGAGTAATAGCATGGGGTATTAGATTGAACATGACAAGTAATATTAGCTTGGGGTATTAGCTTGAAGTTTACCTAGCTAAAGTGGTGAATAAGGATACTAGCTTAAACCTGGAACTGGAATCAGCTAATCACAACAAGTATAAGCATAACACGTGAAGTATGATTACAAGCTTCTCCTTATACTGGTCTTTAACACCACTCATAAGCTAATAGAAGCATGTGATAGATTAGAACTATTCCCATAGATAAAACTCAATTTATTACAAATTAA
>APFE031273478.1:121845-132874 GCA_000404065.3 Pinus taeda | reverse complement strand
AAAGTGCTAATATTGTTGTATTTGTGATTCAAATAAATATAAAGTTGTTTTTTTTGGGGAAATCGTGCAAAAAACTTTTTGATAGGGCCATGACCATTGTAGTGCCATTTGTTTAAATGAGAAATTTACTATCTTATAACATGTTTTGCACCATGTTTTATTAAAATGGAAATTTCAACTTGAATTTAAGTTTATTGAAACAACTCAATTGAATTTTCTATTTATAAAAATATATTACATATATATTTGTATACTTAATTTTATCTATAGATTTTGGAGTAAGATTTAAAATTGTTTTTGGTTGCTTAAGAATTTGTTTTCTTTATATATCTAGTTGGTCATTTTGTATAGCTTAATTTTTCTTGAATGATGATGATAAATCTATTCACATTCACACATAAGATTTAGTGATCATTTTCCTCAAAGATGGTTCACAACTGATTTATTATAAGTTTTTCCACCTTAAAAAGGTAATTTTTCTACATACAAAAAATTACTAAAGAAAACACATATCTAGGACTGCCAAGTTTCTCTAATTCTTTCTAAGCCTCCAATGATGTCAATCATGTTGGGTTTTTTTTGGGGGTTCTTCAATTCATAAAATCCCAATACTCATAAGTTCAGTAACAAGCCCTGCTTTTATTGTAGTTCATTTGTGTCATCACTAGGTTTTCTCAATAGACTATTGTAAACAACTTCCATTTTATTTGGAAAATTAATGGTTATCCATTTTGGAAGATTCTATCCACAAATATGTTGTTGGTTGGTTTCTTCTTTGTTAAAATATCCAACAATACTATTCCATAACTATATACATCTCTTTTTGATGAAACGCTTTCACCCAATCCATATTGGGGAAAATGATTCAAACCATTTTAACAAAAAAAAAAAAATCTATAAATATGAGAAAAAGTAAGACATGTATGCACATAACTAGCCAAAAAGTCATACATGGGGCAATAAAACCAATGGATCATTTAAGTGTATGTGAAAAATTCACTGAATCTATAGCGTTTGCAAAAATTATTCTTGTAATACCAAAATCTGCTATATAACCTGTCATGTCATCTCCTAAAATCACATTACTTGGTTTTAAATCACAATTTACCACTTGCACAAAACATTGATGGTGTAGATATGCAAAACCTTGAGCTATGTCTATGGTGATGTGTAGTATTTGATTGAAGCTCAATTAACATACATCTTCACTAGGGTATAATCACTTTTCTAATCTACCATTTTGCAAAATAAGGAAATACTAAAGTTTTGATATCAAGGCTTGAAAAATAGGTAATGATTTTGATCAAATTCTGGTGTCTAACTTTTCCCAACTCATTACATTTATTGATGTAACTTTAGTGAGCCTCTTCATTTTGCAAATTGAGGACCATAATTGCAACCAATGTGCCATTGATCAAGACTCCTTTATAGGATGATCTGAAAATACCAACTCCTAACAAGTTCACACCACTGAGTCGGTTAGTTGCAAAAATAAGTTCCTCCTATGAAATTCTTGGAGGGCCTGAATTCCAAGGAATGACTTCTGTAATCTTGAGGAAAGCTCTACTTGAACCTGTCCCTTGCCATGTTGCCAAATTAAGAATCCAATGAATAAAATGCATATTACAACAACACAAATGACAAAAGGAATTATTACCCTTTTCACAAGCTAATGAATATTAACATAGTTACAGATGAAATAGGAATTATTACCTCAAAACGGGTACTCAAGCCCAAAAACCTGAAGAAGAAGAAGAAAAAAAAAAAAAAAAAACCCCAAAAATGGAAATTGTTTATTCCAGAATGATGTTTTTTTAAGAATAATTTTCAACATTTTTTTAAAATGGAAGTAAAAATAGTTTTTTTTTTTTTGAAAAATGGATGAAAACAACACCCTCAAAAAAATTGTTTATTCTGAATAAGAAAAAAAAAAATCAGGTTACAATTTTGACATTTTTTAGCAATGGAGTTAAAGAGAAAATATCCTGACTTTGAAAAACTGTAAAATTCCAACAATTCTCAGACATTATGTTAAAGATAAAATATCATGTCTCGAATCCTGATAATTCCAACAATTTCCATCCATGTTGTTAAAGAAAAAATATCTTAACTCTAAAAAACCTTGAAATTGTAATTGTTTTAGATCATAGCATTAAAGATAAAATATCATGACTTAGAAAAACATTAAAATCTTGACAATTTTTCAACCATGCAATTAAAACCAAATATTATGACTACAAAAAAAATCTCAAGTTTTCAAAACATTTCAAACCTGTCATTATGAAAAAAAATTATGACAAAAAACTTTACAAATGAACAGTCAAGAGTAATTTATTTTTTAAATGCAAAATATATAGTGATTTTAAAATCTTGGCCTAAGACAACTCGATACATTGCAACAAAAATTTATAAATCAACCATCAAATTGACACGCAGTGTAGGTGAAATCGACCCGCTGTAATGAAAACTTAAAGACCAACCATGAAATTGATACATTGTGGGGGCATACTCGATTCATTATAACAAAAATTTTAAAATCAACTCTCAAATTTCCCATAATGGGATCAGGTTGTTAGACGAGCATTGACACAGACCCTATAAAAAAAAATGAAAATAAAAACCAAAATAAAAAAGTAAATGCTTAAAGAAATAAAAATGAAAAATACAAAAGAAAACAAAAATTTAGATATTGAAAAAAAACAATAAAAAAAACACAAAAAATAATAAAAAAGATTTTTTTTAATATTGTTAAAATAAAAAACCACAAAAAAATAATAAAAAGAAAGCAAATTTTAATATTTTGAAATAAAATAAACAATAAAAAAACACAAAAAATAATAAAAAACAAAACAAAAATTCAAATATTGAAAAAAAACAGAACAAAAAAATACAAAAAACAATACAAAAGAATTTAAGTATTAGGGGGTTTACGCAATGCATTATATTAGATATCATTTTTTGGGATTCAATTGCGTTAAGTAAGTCATTTAGGTATGACCATTTCCATGAGAGGTAGTCGCAACTGAATAATTTCTCATGATTTTTGAATAGATCACTTAGCACTCATTGTATCAGGTGATTATCACATAGTGTCAATCATCACTTCCAGGGCTTACACCCAGTAACTAGGACTTCCCAGGAGGTCACCCATCCCAAATCGCCTCTAGATCAAGTGCGCTTAACTATGGAGTTTTCCCCACAATCAAGCCCACTTAGCTTGCTACCCCATTTACTTAGCATCTATTGTGCCTCATGAACCATTCAAGTAGAGATCCCTTCACTCTTTTTGAATTTAAATATTAGGGGGTTTACATAGTGCATTATATTACATATCATTTTTTGGGATTCAACTGCGTTAAGTAAGTCATTCACGTATGACCATTTCCATGAGAGGTAGTTGTCATTGACTAATTTCTCATGATTTTTGAATAGTTCACTTAGCATCCATTGCATTGGGTGATGCTCACAGAGGTGAAGAAGGGGGATTGAAACTAGTGAAATGAATCACATAGTGTCAATCATCACTTCCAGGGCTTGCACCTAGTAACCAGGACTTCCTGGGAGGTCACTCATCCTAGATCGCCTCTGGAACAAGTGCGCTTAACTGTGGAGTTTTCCCCACAATTAAGCCCACTTACCTTGCTACCCCATTTCCAAAACCTTAGCAAGTATTGTGCCTCACGAACCATTCAAGTAGAGATCCCGTCACTCTTTTTGAATTTAAGTATTAGGGGGTTTATGTAGCGCATTATATTAGATATCATTTTTTGGGATTCAACTGCATTAAGTAAGTCATTCATGTATGACCATTTCCATGAGAGGTAGTTGTAACTAACTAATTTCTCATGATTTTTAAATAGTCCCCTTAGCATCCATTGCCTTGGGTGATGCTCACAGAGGTGAAGAAGTGGGATTGAAACTAGTGAAATGAATCACATAGTGTCAATCATCACTTCCGTGGCTTGCACCTGGTAACCAAGACTTCCCGAGAGGTCACTCATCCCAAATCACCTCTGGCTCAAGTGCGCTTAACTGTGGAGTTTTCCCCACAATCAAGCCCACTTAGCTTGCTAACCAATTTGCAAAACCTTAGCAAGTATTGTGCCTCATAAACCATT
Organism: Pinus taeda; assembly: GCA_000404065.3. Taxonomy (NCBI): domain Eukaryota; kingdom Viridiplantae; phylum Streptophyta; class Pinopsida; order Pinales; family Pinaceae; genus Pinus; species Pinus taeda. Next base: position 128,756 of record APFE031273478.1, on the reverse strand, counting down.
TAAGTAGAGATCCCTTCACTCTTTTTGAATTTAAGTATTAGGGGGTTTACACAGTGCATTGTATTAGTTATCATTTTTTGGGATTCAACTGTGTTAAGTAAGTCATTCAGGTATGACCATTTCCATGAGAGGTAGTTGTAACTGACTAATTTCTCATGATTTTTGAATAGTTCACTTAACACTCTTTGCATCGGGTGATGCTCACAGAGGTGAAGAAGTGGGATTGCAACTAGTGAAATGAATCACATAGCGTCAATTATCACTTCCAAGGCTTGCACCTGGTAACCAAGACTTCCTGGGAGGTCACCCATCCCAGATCGCCTCTAGTTCAAGCGCGCTTAACTGTGGAGTTTTCCCCACAATCAAACCCAATTAGCTTGCTACCCCATTTGAAAAACCTTAGCAAGTTTTGTGACTCATGAACCATTCAAGTAGATATGCCTTCATTGTTTTTGAATTTAAGTATTAGGGGATTTACGTAGTGCATTATATTAGATATAATTTTTTGGGATTCAACTGCATTAAGTAAGTCATTCACAGATGACCATTTCCATGAGAGGTAGTCGTAACTGTCAGACCAGGCAGTAACTCCTCAGAATCAATTTATTATTTTCATTCAAGTTGGTCTTTATTATATACATTAGGGAGAGACTGTTCATTTCATCTCCTGGTGACTCTTCATATTTTCCATTATTTATTTACATCAATTACACTTATTCACCCAATTCTGATGATTAGGTGTCAACATTCCCCCCTTTAATCCAAAGGGATGTTGGTGAGTCCAAGCATTGTTCTGAATTGTTCAAGCTTTTCTCTTCCAAGCACTTTCGTGAAGATGTCTGCAATTTACTCATTAGTGGAACAATGGGAGAGATTGTTATAAACATATTTGGGAACTGCAACCCCAATCACATATGTCCATAAACCAAGGGCTTCTAAACCCCTAAAAGTGTTGTTTCATACCCTAAAGGATCAAGGTCAACTGATTAGATCATTTCCCAAAAGTTCTCCCTGAAAAACTGCTCATAACTGGTCAAAACGTGACCATACAGACTGCTCCACGCTAAGGATGTGATGCATCTCACCTGCTACACACAAAGGGTGTGATGCATACTGAAAAGCCCTTCTGTAGGATGCGATGAGTGAGAGCAGACAAATGGTAGAGGCAATTTTCTAGGTGGAAACCCAGAGAATCTTGTAGAAATTGCTCATATGACACTTGCCTCTCTGAATTCGCCCAGGGATGAGTAAGAGATCATGAAATCCCCAAGTGGAACCAAGAACTATCAGTGAAATGACACTAATCAAAATCCTAGAAGCTAACTCACCCCCATGCAAATATCTATACATGGATCCCTCATCCTAGAGATCCAAAGGCTGGAATTTTGTATTTTGTAAGGAAGTGTTGTTGGTTTCTCTATGAAGCATTCTATTGTTGGGTGATCTAGATTTTCATGAGGTGAAGACGGCTTTCATGCTAGGAGGATGGCACTAGATCAGATAGTTGGGTTGTAATCTTCTCTTCTACTACTTCTATCAATAAAGTTATTTGAGTTTTCCTCCATATACTTGTATATTTCTGAATCTTGTATTTGTGTATGCATTTGTATGGTTAATGTACATCTGATTCTACATTGTTTATGGTTATATATATTTATTCTTTGATGGTATTTTGTTGCTTTGACTCTACAGGTGTTCTTTGAAGCAGGACAGGTGGCAAGGAGTGGTGAAAGCTCTATCAAGGGAGAGAGGAAACAAGCAAGGAGCCAAGTGAAACACTGAGGTTAGTGCTCTCTACTTCTCTCTCATCTATCTCTCATAAAGGAAAACACAAGTTACTTTGAATTGTTTGTTTCTAAGATAGCTACCCATATTAATGGGACTAGTAGATCTGATTAGACACTAGTTTTCCCAAAAAAAATGGCGACTCTGTTGAGGAGTGAATGGTTTGTTTGTTTGTTTCTATTTTTTGCTTTATAAACTATAGACGGAGCTTGAAGTTAAGCTAGCAAGCCTTCGAACTGCTTTTGCTATGCAACTGCAAAGTAGATCAATGCTGCTTCAGACAATCTCCGGGTTGGTTTATGAACTAAACATCTGACGTGCAAACATCCTAAGTGCCCTGGTGGTAGCTCAAATAACCTCATTAGATCAGCCCCTATACTTTGTGTTTACTGTCTATCATAAGCTCATCCTAAATCCCTGAACTTAGCTACAAACTGTGGGTGAAAACCAAGCTTATTCTCGTCCTTGGACCATCGGACTATCTCTCATTGGCAGTCTGGATGCATCACACCTCCCATGTTCTGCAGGTGAGATGCATCCCTGTTTTCCTTCAAGACAAGTGTGATGATTGAGTGAGACTATTTCTACCTCCAGATTTTGGTTTTTTCTTCATTGTTTTCAGCTCTATTCAGTAATTTTGTTGTCTATGATCAGTATATCATTGTTGAAACCTTCTTCCTTTACATTATTCAGCCTCCATTGATAAGGAATTGTGAATGTTTTTTTATGTATTTTTCATCATTTACAGTCCTCCTTTGCAAATAGTATCTTAATCGAACTGTCGTCTTTTGATTCGAAAGTGTTGCAACTGTTGTTTTCAGTCAAGAAAAGAGTGTTGTAAAGTATTCCTCTTTTAGATAGTCGATTACACTTTTACCATTGTATTTGATTTGAATTGTCAATTCTTTGAAGTGTCGAAAAAAAATTTCAATTCAAAAGTGAAAGTGTCGTCTTAGTCTTCCTTTCGTTTTGAAAAGAAACTGCTAAAGTGTTGCTTTGAAGAAAAGTAGTTTAGATCTACACAGTTTTCTTTTTGTTATTCTCACATTAAGAAAGCAGAAAAACAAATACATGCATGTGCATTTTCATTTAGATTGCATGCAGAAATTGATTTAGGAAAAGTGCATTTAGTGTGTGCTCTCTGCTCTAAGTTGAAATAATCTTACTCTTCTTTCCTTCGTAGCTAGGATTTTTATTGCGAAAAGAAAATAAATGACTGTTTATCATTTTAGATTGCATATTTAGGAATTGTATATCTACATCACGTGGTGAACCTTGAAAGGCAAACTTCTTAAGGAAGATCAACTATAAAATAAATTTCAATGAACATAAAAACACGTTGGAGCCTAACGCACAACATCTAGAAGTCTAGGCTAGAGACTTATTCCGGCGTCGTAAAGCCTGGTAACTATCGTTTTCATCGTAGGTTGGGTGATTCCTCCACTTTGATACGACAAGTGCCAGTATGGATTTGTGCTCCCACGTACCGTCGAGTATATATTGGGAGACTACAATAGGCTGATATCCTTTATCCTTAGGAAGCTGTGTCTGCTGCCCTATCGATCGCAATGCACTGAACACAACATTTGGGAAGATTGACTGTTGTACGTAAAGTCCTCGGTAATTTCTCTATAATTTACTGCCGAGGCGTATATTGCAGTTTTGTGATTGGTTTGGTAATCCCTTTGTCTAGACTTCCAGAGCAGTCACTTTCGTTCCTTTTCAGACTCCTTAAACGAAAAGGTCCATCTGAGCACTTGTCACTTTAGGCTCATTAAAAATCAAAGGCGACTAGAGTCATCTTTAGCTTTTTCTCAACTCTTAAAAATTGAAAAAGAAAGTTGTGTCAAAGCGTCATTAAATTTATTTTATTCAAAATAATATCACTATTCCCTTGTTTGTCTTAGGTTGAGAAAATGGATTCCACCAATCAAGGATTTCCCCCTAGGGGGAATCCTACTCCTTTCTCTTCTTGGGGAGATATTGGTGCTCCACACATGGCTACATTGTCCCTTCCAAGACTCACAATTGCCCTGCCAGTTTGGCTATTCTCGACCTCTATCGTTCAAGACACCGTAATTCCTTAGCAATCAAATTAGCAACCAGATGATACTGGAGTTTCTCCCCCACCCTCTACTTGATTTGTTTCTCCCTCTCCTTCTTCCTCTTCACTTGGAGAAACTAGTAACACTAAAAACCAAGTAACTAAGAACAAGAATAAAGGGAAGGAGAAGAAGAAGAAGCCAACGACAAAAGGGGGCAACCATGCATCGTCTGGCGAAAATCCACACGCTGCACCTTACAAACCTAAATCTCCATGTGTCATTTGCAAAGGAGACCACTATAATCGATATTGTCCTTGCATCTCATGGATCTTGAGAGACTGGTCCTCCCGCTTGCACGATCCGGTGTCTTCAACCTTTGTTGATCATGTTGAGTGTACACCGTCAACTAGTGAAAATGAAGTCAATGGACAAAAATGAAGATCTAAATTTCATTGTAGGTTGTGTGAAGGCGATCATACCCTCCACTGTTGTCCTTTCTTGGATGAAGCTAAAATAGTCTTGGATAATCGTCCTGCTTCACCACAACGACTTCCTCCTAGATACAAGAAACTCTTGCCAAGTCCATCGCTAGTTGAAAATCTGATTGACACACCTCTGGTGTCGATCAAAACACCTATCATTGAAGATTAAGTCTCTGAGTCCACACTAGAACAAAGTTAATAGGTTGAAACGGCAGTCGACCCAGTCTTGCCTTCAAAAGGTCCACCTTTAGATGATACAGTCTCCAAAGAGAATGAGAACGACATTGTTCAAATTCTTTTTTCTAACACAAAGTCTGATGAACATGGGGGCAATCTACCCGTTCCTCTACCACAGGAGGGAAGTTCCTCAATTCAAGAGATTCATTTGGCCATTTATTCGGTCCCTACTCAGAGTAATCTAGTCATTTCCTTTGATTGGAATCTACTAGCGACACCCCACCTACCATCTAATGTACCATTGTGAATCATAGTACAAGCTTACAGAATGATCATGGCTGGCACTATCATAGATGAAGGGGCTTCCATGAGTATCCTTTCCTCAACTGCTTGGAAAGCGCTTGGTTCGCCATCGCTTCTGCCTGAGATTCAAAATTTGTCAGGCTTCAATAAAGGAACCAATCGACCATTAGGGATCCTTCCAAATTTTCCTATAACTTTGAGAAGGAAAATTGTTCATCTGAACATGATGGTAGTCTAAGGGCCTCTAGATTACAATCTACTCATTGGACGTGACTACATTTACGGCATGGGAGCTATTTTTTCCTCATTCTTTCGGGTGATGTGTTTCCCGTATGAAGGCAGAATGGTCCAATTCATTGATCGGCTTTTATTCCCAGATTCAAACACAGCTACTAGTCAAATGCCATCCCTAAATGGTCTCTTTGCACAAGGAATCTCTCATCAACCTGCAGTCCGTCCACCTGATGAGCGCGAGTGATTCAGTGAATGTGACGAAATCCAGGGGGCATGCGCCCCGGTCTACTTCGACAAAAAAAACCCCAGATATAAGATATGTTTCCTTGTAGGATATAAGACCAATCTGACACACCTGTCCATTTGGGAAAATGGGATCAGTCTAGAATAGGATTTCCTTGTCGAAGGTTATGTGATTAGAAGCTCACACCATTCACCTTTATCTATTTCGATGGACAAAGCCAAGGAAGTCTTTTGTCTGCAACGTGGACAAAACAACCTTTCTTTAATGAAAGAACTTCCATATGGTAACCTGACTCTACTTTTCTTTATACATGGGGGCATGCAAACCTCTTTATGTAAGTGAAAAGCAACCAACGTAAATCTAACCCCGTAGTTTTACTAAATTCAATTGATTAGGTTAGGTGATTGGTCTGATCCACCATTCACCTTTTTCAGGATCGATGGCGATGACAAAGTAAAGGAAATGTTTTGTATGAAACTATCCTACCTAACCCCAGTAGTTCATTAACCCTTAGGACAGTATTTGGTCATTCCTAGCTTGCATACAAAAGGCTCGGAGCAAAGTTTCACATGGGGCAAGCTCCCTAAAAAATTGACCTACTAATGAGAGACATCCTTATTAGACGACTGACATGAACATGTTTACGCAAAGTTCAAGCTCGTTAAAAAATAAACCTAGCAATGAACATATGTTCCCCTAGAGTTCAAGCTCATTAAAAAATGAACCCACCTTCGGTAAATAACCTTTGTGATCACATTGCTATCAACTTTTGAGCCTTGGTCATGTTCTTTCTATCACCTCCACTCTTTTTAGTTGATTATACGCCTCCACTTGATTGCTTACCCTTTTGAGGAACAACTGTGATGAGTGATTCTATTAGCCACCTTCTTTACACTGTCGTGATTGAAAAATTCCAAACTTAGCTGGAACCAGCTGCTACCCGAAAATATCACAAACCGAGTTTTCTTTAAACCCTTTTCAGACTCGTTAGATATGAAAAGATTGTCGAGCATTACAGCTCGTTAAAGTGTTTGGAAATAATGAGTTTTCTTTAAACCCTTTTCAAACTCGTTATATATGAAAAGATTGTTGAGCATTCCAGCTCGTTAAAGTGTTTGGAAATAACGAGTCTACTTTAAACTCTTTTCGGACTCGCTAAATATGAAAAGATTATCGAGCAATTGGCCTCTCTAGCTTGTTAAAGTGATTGGAAGTGCCATCCCTCTTGTATTTTAATCTTTTTGGACCTGAGGGATCATTATACAAAAAGATCGAGAGCTTGTATTTTTTGGCTCACTAAAGTGATCAGAAAAGTCATCCCTTTCATATTATTTTATACTTTTTTGGACTTAAGGGATTATACTACGAAAAAGGACTCCTAGAGTTTCCTTTCCATCTCTTTTTAGACTCTCTGAAAATGAAAAGGACCGAGTTATCATTGTCGTTAAACTCCTTAAAACAATAGTGAGTTTCACTATCGCTAGGCTCGCTAAAACATAGTGACAGGTTTGCTCAAAGGGAAAATTATAGAACAAGCATATGTTATCGTCCTCAAGCTTGAAAAAAATAAAGAGGTACTGGTTAGCAATGACTGGGGAAAAGGGGAAGAAAACTTCGAGAAATTCATTGGTAGTATGTCGC
>APFE031273478.1:71198-109931 GCA_000404065.3 Pinus taeda | reverse complement strand
CAATAAATCTCATTCCATTCATTCATCAAAACCTCCTCTGAGGGTGCAAAAGTGCATGTTCTGAGGAAATGTTTTTGACAAATTTCAGGACCCTTCTCTAAATGCATGAGATGGGTTAGAATACTACTTCCTAAATACTAAAAATAGTTTATTACAAAAATATAGGAGGAGGTTTAAATGACCATCCTCATCTAAGGCAAAAATAAATCAAAATTGAAACTAGAAATTAACTATCTATGTATCTATTCTCTATGGTCGCAAGCACTCAGCATCAGCTTGAGGAGGGTTAGTTGACCGACCTCCAATTTTAGTTGCCCTGCGAAAACAGAATCGGCAAGTGTTGGCTCTATCTTCTCGGCAGAGTTCATGAGCATTTGAGAGTCATGCATTGACTGTGTGGTTTAACCAAGTATTGCCAGTAAGTATCCCAGTTTAACTTCGTTAACCTCTTGATAGACTCTGCCTTTTCCTCTGCTTTCCATCTCCAGATCATCTGCAGTTGTTGTGCCTTTGGGAGGAATCTGGGAGCGGTCTCTGATATGAGGTTTACTTTGTGAAGGTTTTCATTGACACAGTCAATGACGTTGTTCGCCACTATAGCGGCTTTTTCTGCTGCAAGTTTCGCCTTCCTAATCTGTGTGTCCCACTTATTGAAAAGCATTTCTTTGTGGGCTTCATTAATTCTGAGTGCACCTGCTTTCTTCCCTTCTTCTGATTCCTTCCAAGCCAAATAATCAGAAATTCTCTTGTCAATTAAATCATAATCATGTCGCAAGCCCACAACTTGATTGGTAATTTTGTCACTCATCTGGCAATGGGAACTCGATTGTGATATTCTTTGGCATAATACCTCTTTCTATTGCAATAGTTGGCCGTTTAAGGAAAGGGCTTCTGAGACAAACTTTGTAAGCTTTGGATCATCTCTATGCATCTCTATCATAGCTTGCAATAGTCCTCAAAATAGCTTGCATATGTTGGGCCTGAAAATAGTCCTTATTCTCACTCCATTATTCACCAATACCTTCACATTACTTCCATATTACCTTCATGTCACCTCCATTCCACCTCCACATCATTACATTTACCTCATCATTGGGTTATAACTATGCTTTTCCAAAGTTTATTAATTCTTAACGTTTTAAAGTGGATTTATTGTTAAACTTTAGAAAATAATATGCTTATACTTATCTAACAATTAGTCTGTTGACATGTGTAGGTACAAAGGAAGCTTCCAAGGCATCTTCATTTGTCCTTGAATGATCAAATTCGAATTTATAAAGATAAGCTTCATGGAAACTATCATGATCTCATGGAGAAGATCAAGAACAAAAGGGGGTTATGCGTCTAGATGGTTGAGAGATGTATGGAACTAAAGAGATATTAGTGGATCATAATTATGAGTTTGTTATCTCATCCCATTATATAAATAGAAGTACCTCCTCCATTCCAAAGGGAAGGACTCTTGGAGCATGTATCCAACTTATGATGGAATAGAATAAAGCTTCATTTTACATAAATTTCCATTCTATAGTTTTAGATATAATTTGTCTTAATATAGTATATGGAATAATTTGTCACTTTGTTCTTAAGAGAATTGAGCTCACTCTAAAAGGATCAAAGATTTTATTTCATAATAGATCTTATTTCATTTAATTGCTTAGATGTTTGAGGACTTGTTTGTGATTGATGAATGAGTTTTAAATTAAAATCTTATCAGCATATGGGGGGACAACCAAGGGTCTAAGTTAGGCTCTCTCTCTATTTGATTTGCATGATAATTTAAATTCATTCTTTTGCTTTTAAGATTCAAGTTATTTCACTTATTATGCTTATGAATGAATCTTAGTTTAGTTTGGATTAGTATACGAGGGGACAATCAAGGGACAAGTTAGTCTCTCTCTCTATTTGAATCTAAACAACAATCAAAATTCATTCTCTTGTCTTTATTTCAAGTTTTTGGTTTTATGTAATCAATGATTTCTTTTTCACTATATAATGCTATAGGGAAGGAAAATGAGGACCTCCTCAATTAGGATCCTCTTCCCTTGCATATTATATTGAATCATAAATCATTTAGATAGACATAGAGTTAGTTGCCTACTCCTACATATATTTTTCAGGCATCATCACAAGCTTACGAGTATCCCTGGTTGATAATTTAATGAAAGCAATTTAAGCAATTAAATTGCCCAACACGCTATCTTCTTGGCAGAGTTCGTGAGGCATTTGAGAGTCATGCATTGACTGTGCGGTTTAACCAAGTACTTCCAGTAAGTATCCTAGTTTAACTTGGTTAACTTCTTGATAGACTCTGCCTTTTCCTCAACTTTCTGTCTCCAACTCATCTGCAGTTTTTGTGCCTTTGGGAGGAATCCGGGAGCGGTCTCTGATATGAGGTTTACTCTGTGAAGGTTTTCATTGACACGGTCAACGACGTTGTTTGTCGCTATAGCGGCTTCTTCTGCTGCTAGTTCCGCCTTCCTAATCTATGTGTCCCACTTATTGAAAAAATTTCTTTGTGGGCTTCATTGATTCTGAGTGCACTTGCTTTCTTCCCTTCTTCTGATTCCTGCCAAGCCAAATAATCAGAAATTCTCTTGTCAATTAAATCATAATCACGTCACAAGCCCACAACTTGATTGGTAATTTTTTCACTCATCTGGAAATGGGAACTCCATTGTGATATTCTTTGGCATAATGCCTCTTGTTGTTGCAAGAGTTGGCCGTTTAAGGCAAGGGCTTCTAAGACAAACTTTGTAAGCTTGGGATCATCTCTATGCATATCTAGCATAGCTTGCAACTGATTTTATTTTTTGGCCAAGTTGTTCTAGTATCCCAGCTACATCTATTGAAAATCTTGTTGTAACTTTTCCAACCTCTCCTCTACTTCTTGGTTAGCACTGGCTTGCTGTAGCTATTGCTGCAAAACTTTAATTTGTTCATCTCTGTCTTTAAGTAATTGTTGTACCTCGAATGCTTTATCAATTGTAGCAGAAGCATAAGCTTATACAATCTGACATAACTTAGATAGATTTTCAGTAGGGTTAGTGGTAGGGTCTCTCCAAAGGACGTCTAGCTGCTCTGCCTTAAGTGAGAGCACAATGTCGTGTTTTCTCTTCTTTCTTTGCTTTCTTACCACTGCCTTATGATACAGGCTATAGAATACATCTAGAGGAGGAATCTCCTCTATCTTGAGCATGATTTCAAATGATGGGGTAATGGGAATATGCTCTACCTCTGGAGCAGTCCTGACTATTTGCATGATCATATCTATTACTGTCTGTACTGTAGTCTCAGGTGTCTTTGTACATACCTTCCCAAGTAGTTATGCTGACATCTTTGTTACAGGTGGTGTCTATCTATAAGGGCATCATTTCTTTTTCTTCTACAACCTAAGCTTTTCCCTTTTTTCCCATTACGTTTTGCACACTGCTATGTATATTACTCTTCTTGCCGCTCCTGCAAATTTACAAGCAAGGAAAGAATAATGGTAAAAGGTAAGGTGACGGGAAAGCTCTTAATGTTGAAATGATATATCACCCTACGTGAAATAAAATTTTGATCAGATCTAAATATTATCTCATAAATGACCACCAACTAACCATTAAATTGACATTAATGTCCATAACTTGGTATCGTATTACGAGAAATGCTTTATTGAATGATGAGCTCTGTAGATCTGTGATAAAGCGATTTTGCGATTTTCTTCACAATATCACTAATTCGTTTGTTATTAATCATTCATTACCTTACGATTCTGCAAGATGCAATTTGTGATATGCCTTATCGCATATTGTTGGATCGCGATGTTTTACCTTAGGTGATACTTACGATGTATAAAATCTACGATGTGCGATGGATTTTCAAGGCGAACGATCTCGCATCACGTTTTCGCAATTTCGGATAGATTTTTTATATGATATTCCCCATTACCCTTTGCGATGTGATGTTTTATTGTTAAGAGAATATTTTATTTAGAACTTGTCATAAAACTTAGTTTTTTTGGGTTTTGCAGGTGTTTTCCTAAGTTTATGATAGCATGTTTTATTCAAAGGGAAACATAAGTGCTAGTTTTTTTTTTTTAGAAGTGTCCCCATTTATTTAACTTTATTTCTAGAACTAAATAAAAAGGGGGGTTGTTGCTGGCCACAACACCTTCCTATTTTAGCTAATGATAAAACAAAGCTTAATCATAATAAAAAATTATTGAATGTTATCAATCCAAAAGTGGTGCAGTCATTCTACTTGCACATGATTTTCATGAAACAAGAGTAAACTTTCCAGATGCACATTTTTGCACCAGATGTTCCTACACCATATTAAAAAAATTTGCACTAAAGACCATTGTTCCTACACCAGGACATGTAGTTTTGTACTTGGGAGTGCTCAGCAGTGCAAATTTCTGCACTGAACATTTTTGTACTCAAATAGTTTTGCACCAAACATTCATGCACTAAACATTCTTACACTCACATTTCTACACTGGACATTCCTGCACCGAACAGTCATGGATTGAACATTCTTACACTAAACATTCCTGCACTAAATAGATATACCTGCACCAAGGATATTGTGGTCAAAAATTTATGATAAAATTCATAGGCTAGATTCTGAAGGATTTGTTGAATCATAAAGGAGGTTTTATTCGCCAGATTTTTTGTATCAATATATGCCTTTTGATCTACTTCCTAAGCTTGAACTAGATTTTGCAATATGATCCATGAGGGAGAAAATAAGTAAGAAAGGGGGTAAATTTTTAGAATGGGAAGTAAATTATGATAGGCAATTCAAGAGTGAGACTACCAAGAGGGACATATTAAAAAAGGGATTTGGGAAAAAAAACAGGGGAAAAAGAGGGAAGAACAAAATCGAATAGGGACAGTTTCCATGTGAAGAAAGGGATGGTAAACTTTATGGGATAAAAATAAGAAAATTAGATGGAATTTTACGAAAAAGGAAATAGAAGAAGTGTAAAATTTCACCTCAAAAATCTGCCTGGTTAGTGTCGAACGAAAAGTAAATGTAGTGGGAATTGAGTATTTCTTACATAAAAATTTATGTGTCAGTTGTCACAAACTTGGATAAGGGCTCGGTTCCTACACTTAAAAACCTACTTCTTCTTGGTGACAATTAGCACATATAAAGATCAAGCAACATTCCCATTTTATTAAAATTTTGATCTTCCTGCCAGCATGTTGGTTTTCAGGCTGATCCTTCTATGACCATGTTAGCAAACCGATTTTCACAATCACAGGAAAATATTTTTTTTGTTTTATTTTAGTTTTTGTCATTTTTAATTTTTTTATTTTTTTTTTTGAAAAGAGAGAATCATATTTGTATTAGGTTGGAATGGCCACCTACCATCTCTAGCTCAGGTTGTTGTTGCACTTGCTGCATGAAGTCCTGCTTTGTGACGGGTTGAAAATATACCTTGAGTTTATGCCCATTCACAAGGAATATTTAATTTTTCCCATCAATAGTTTTGATCTCTACAACCCCATTCTAAAAAATTTTGACCACATCATAAGGTCCCATCCAGTGTGTATGGAATTTTCCTTTGAAATGTTTATCTAGAGTTATAAAGAAGTAGCCAATCACCTAGTTGAAATTGCTTCTTCCTGATAGATTTGTCATGCCACTTTTTGAATTGTTGTTTTATTAACATCTTCCGTTGAACAACATCTCTTTGAAATTCATCTAACTCATTTAATTGTAATAGACGATGTTGTTGTGCTTTTGAGAGATCTAATCCCAGTTGAACTATTGTTTGAAAGGTTTTTCTTTGGAACTCGGCCTACAAAAGAACTTGTTTCCCATATACCAAATCATATGGTGGATGTCCTATGCTATTCCACCAAGTGGTTCAATAAGCCCATAAGGCTTTAGGTAACTAGCTGGCCCAATCCTTCCTATGTAGATTTACTTTTTGGTGAGGATGGATTTGATCACCTTGTTGGTAGACTCCACCTGGCCATTTTCTTGTGGGTGATATGGAGTGGACTTTCTATGCCAAATTTTGTATTGATCCATGACTTCCTATACCAGATTAGAAATAAATTGTGGTCCATTTTCAATAACAATCTATCTAGGAACACCAAATCTAGTAAAAAATTCACTAAACAAAAATTCAACAACAAATTTTTCTGTAGCAAAAGAAATATCTTTAACCTCTACCCATTTTGTAACAAAATCAGTGTAGACCAATATATGATTTTTATTCATAGATGTTGGATTTATCGGTTGTACGAAATCAATTGCCTATTTTCAAAGGGCTCAATCATAATTTGAGGACACAAAGACATTTTGTTGGCTTGAACAGGTTGACCCATTTGTTGACAGCTATCACATCACTTGACATATTGTTTCGAATCCTTAAACAAAGAAGGCCAAAAGTATCTAGTGCATAAGATTTGATATGAAGTTCTCTTATCAGCAAAGTGACCACCACAAGGTTTATCACGGGTATATTTCAGTATATCAAACACTTCTTCGTCTCTTACACATCTACGAATGATAAGATCTAGTCTAGTGTAAAAGAGGTCTCCTTGGACCCAAGAATATGCAACACTTTTTAATATGATATTCTGCTTTTCATGAGTGGATAAGTGAGGTGGTGCTTTTCCGGTGACTAAATAATTAGCTATGTCAGCAAACCATGGAGACTTTGTTGACATAGCAAAACGATGTTCGTCAAGGAAATCATCATCAACAAGAATTACTTCACTGGGATTATTCAATCTAGAAAGATAGTTAACTAAAACATTAGATTTTCTTGGTCTATCAACAATAGTAACATTAAATTCATGTAACAACAATACCCACCTAGTCACTCTACCACTAGTCAATGGTTTATTCATTAAATATTTTATCGCAGAATAATTAGTATGCATAAAGACTTCATATCTTATGATGTAGTGTCTGAATTTATTGATAGCAAAAATTATGGCCAAAAACTCTTTCTCTATCACTGTATAGTTCAATTCAATAGGTGACAAATTTTTACTGATGAAGTAAATAACATAGGATTGTTTGTTTTCTTCTTGTCCTAAAGCTGCCCTAATGGTAGTATTTTAGGCATCAGAGGAAATGTGGAATGGAAGGGACCATTTAGGACCTCTCAAAACTGATGCCTGCACTAATTTTTCCTTTAATGTCTCAAAATATTGTTCACAAGTTGTGTACCAAAGAAACTCACTATCCTTAGCTAACAATCACAAAAGGGGGTAGTTTTCCTAGAAAAGTTCTCAATGAATCTCCTATAATAGCCCGCATGTCCCAGGAATCCTCTTACTTCCATTTGTGTTTTGAGTGCAGGTGCAAGATAACTTCTATTTTTGTCGAGTCTACCTCGATACCTTTGTCGGAAACCAAATTTCCAAGGACTAATCTAGCTTTGCAAATTAATCTACACTTTTTATCACTCAAAGTAGGGTGAGCCTCTTGACAACATCAAAGAATTTTTTCTATGTTTTTGAGGGCTTCCTGGAATGAGTTACCAAAGACTGAAAAATCATCCACATAGATCTCAACACACTCGAGATAGGAAAAGATGGCCAGCCCATCACTTTGAAAGGTGGTTGGGGCATTACATAGTCCAAAGGGAAGCACTTGGTAAGAAAAAGTACCCCATGGACATGTAAAGGTGGTCTTAACTTGATCTCAGGTGCAATATGAATTTGTTTGTACCCACTGAAGCCATCTAAAAATGAAAAGTACTTTTTACCTACAAGTGTATCTGGCACTTAATCAATAAAAGGAAGGGGAAAGTAATCCTTGAGAGTGGCTTTGTTAATTTCTTGATCATCAATGTAGATGTGCCATCTCCCATCCTTTTTCAGGACTATTACCAATGGGGAGACCCACTGGCTATCATATATAGGATATATAAAGTTAACATCTAAGAGTTTTTGTAATTCTTCTTTCACAACATCTATTAGCGCAGGGTTCATGTGCCTTTTGGGTTGATGAATAGGTCAGGCTCCCTCCTGAATATAAATATGGTGAGTACAGGTTTCAAGAGGTATGCATTTCATGTCCTCATAACTCCATGCAAAGGCATCAAGGTGATCATGCAACAAATCAACAAGCTACTCTTATTGAGATGAGTCTAGGTCTAAACTGATATGTAAGGATTTTCCTAGACTAATTTCAACAAGAGTAGTCTCGGGCTCAAGAGTGCAGGAAGACACTACTAAGACTGGTGATGAGGAGGGTTAAGAATCAATTTTTTCTTGAAAATCTGGACTAAATATTTGACAAAACATGTCAAAATTAGGCATTGTGTCCAAATTATTCAAGAAATATTGTAATTCACCCTCCTGGGTAGTCTCTGTATAATGGTGGATAAAAGAAATAGGTTGAGTCTCCACATCACTGTTGTTGTAATCTAACCACAAAGTTTCCTTAAGCTCCTGAATAGATATAGTAAGCGGGTATAAGGTGACTTCCTTCCTAGAGTCTCCATGTGAAATATACATATCACCATAGTGGCATACAATGTAAGCATTGGTTGTGGCAAGCCATGGTCACCCTAGAATTAAGGGATGTCCACCCATAGAATTTTTTGGCTGAAGGACAATAAATTCTATGGGGTATTCCCCAGAATCTATGGAGACAACCACATCATCCAGTACACCTTCTAGCTTTATTTTTGTTCTATCTACAAGTTCAAGCACATTAGGGGTAGGACAAATACGTACCAACCCAAGCTGATCCATGGTTTTCCTAGTCATGACATTGATGGCCACACCTAGGTCTATTAACACATTGGGGACAAGGATACCACCTATTTGAACAGAGACAATTGGGTTTCCAAGATCAGTATACTTTTCCATTTTTGCACATCATTTCATTAACTCGACTGCTCAGCTAGCAAATTGAATGGTCTAAGGTTCTTCTCTCTTTCTCTCTTGCTTTTTGAGATAGAGTTCCCTAATGATCTTTGTGCATATGGGGATCTCTCTAATAACCTGAAGCAAAGGTACCCTTATGAAAATATTCCTCAGCTCAAAAGCCAGACTAGACTCGAGGTCACTCCTCTCCCTAACTAGCCTCTCTAGGTAGGGAGGCCAGTTTAAATAAGATGGTAACTTTGATGGTGCGAGAATGGGTTGAATGGTGTCATTGTTCTTTGAATGGCCAGGAGTTTCCTCCTCGTTTTTCTCCTCAATGATCAGCATGGGTTTTTTTTGTTTTCTTGGTTTAATTACCCTTCCCAATCTCAATTGAAGCTCATGTATCCAACCGACAAGGTTTTATTAATAGGATAAGGGGGCGATTTAACAGAATGAATAATTGCACCGCCTTAGTATTAGGATTTGGTACCAATTGAGCAGGCGGTTGGGGTGGTCAAAAAGGTTGTGGTAAAGGTAATGGTGGCATGGGTTGAATTTGTTGAGGTAGGGGAGGAAAGGATGGTTGTGACATATGGTAAGGTGCATATGTAGGAGGATATGATGACATCTGTGTAGGATAGGACTGATGTGAATGGTTTGACTCTCTCCATACTTGTTGCCAAGATTGAGGGTGTTGCCCATACTGATAATGTTTCCCATGCTACCAAGGTTGAGAGTGTTGAGTGTTATAATAGGAATATGGATGTGCATTATGACCAAAAAATTGTGGTGAAGGTTGAGGAACCATACATGTACCTACTTGAGGCTAATTTCTCCATGCTCCCATAGCATGTAATGGTTCAAGTTCAGAATGCTACCCTGTCAATACAACTTTTAATCCTGGTATGGAGGGGCATTTCTTGGTGGCATGGTTCTCTGCACAAATCACCATTTTAAATCAGTAGGACATTCTATTAAAAGATGCTTTTTCCTACATTTAGGAAAAAAATAGACAAAGACTCTTGTTCATCTACAATTTCCTGCGGAATTTTTAGATTCTATTTGCTTCCTAACAGTATTCATTATCTCAATTTTCATATTGTCCATTTTGTTCTCCAAACCAATAATCATAGCATCTATAAATCCAAGTTTACTAGTTTTATTTCAATTTCCTCTATTGGATCTAGATTGATTCCTTAAAAATTTCCTACACAAGTCACAAATTTCATCAAGCGATTTATGAGCAATATCCCCTTGTCCTAATAAATTCAAATTATGCCTAGAATCTTCAGTAAGTCCACTTAAGAACAAGGTCCTGATAGTACTTATGTCAAATTTATGTTTTGACCTCTGGAGGATGTATAAAAATCTCTCTAAGTAATCCTCCATGGTTTCATCATCACCTTGCACAATGGTAAATATATATTCTTACATTTCTTTAGTTTTACAATATTCTTGGTATTTAGTCAAAAACTCCTTCATTTGGTCCCAACAAGTTATAGTTCTCCCTGTGAGTCCCATGAACCAATGCAAGGCTAAGTCCTTGAGAGTGACAGGGAATAACTTTATTTTTTGGGCATCTGAAGAGTAATCATAGCTTCTACATAGGATGTCAAACTCAAAAAGAAAAGAATCAGGATCTTCGTGAGCCTTACTATAGAAATGAGGGAGAGCCGATGATGGAATGCTCTTCATTTGAGTAATTGTTTTTGGGTCCACTATTGGAAATCCAAAGATGGATTTTTCATCAATTACCTGATTCTCTCATGTCCCCTCAGCATTATCCTCATGCTCTGCCATTTTTGTTCCCTTGCTCAAACCACTCTCGTTAAAATGAGAAGGTTGACTATGGTTCAAATTGGTCTCTGGAGCACCACTAGTCTCCTTCTTCTCCCACTTCGGTTGCATTACACAAGAACTTTTGTTTCCAAAATCTAAGTTGAAAATTCCTGTGTGATGAGTTTTGGTCTGTTTGGACTTTTTGCCTGCAAAAGAAGGTTCAATATGAGAAAAAGTTTTAGATTGATTAGTGTTCCCTTGACCCTTATTGGGCTTCAGTCCTCTACCCCTTTAGGCATTCATCTTAACATAAAATTCAAAAAAATAACAAAACTTTTAAATTTACAAAAAAGAATCTTAAATCAAATGTTGCAAATGAATAAATAAATCATCTCTATGAAGTCCTTCAACAATAGAAGCACACTGTAGAAAAAATAAAAGCAGACTTACCCCAATCCTTATAATGTGATTAATCTGAAAGTCTCTTTTCTAAATTATGGATCGCAAAATTCTTAGATCTAACAAACTTACGCCTACTACAAAGTAAATAAAACAAGAAAGTTCTTACCAATCCTTAGAAACCCCTCCCTGCAATGGTGCCAAAATGTTGGGTGCAGGAATTGTAGTTAAGTAAGCTCCTTCCAACACTTAATTTGTCAACTTAGGGTTTTTTACACTTCGAGGTGTAGAACAAGAAATGCCAAGAAATGATATGAACCTTCTCTAATTGTATTCCTACTTCTTAAATCAAAAATTTACATAATCAAAAGGAAAATGATGATCAAGAAACAATTGATACTCAAAGAAAGTCTGGTGCTGGAATAAATGAAAATTACCTTTGCATAAAATAAAATGGATTCTTAATTCATTGTGAACAATATTAACTAATTAAATGACCCTTTATATTTACCTTCAATGAGACAGTGTGATAAATAATTTATTCAGTGTATTTATCTTCTTTAAAGATATTCTTTCCTACACTAAACTATTATTCTTGTACTACAACATTCCTATACTAGAAGTTGTGCCTGCACTGGAATGAGATTTAGATGCTGAAAGGATGTTTTGTACTTGCACTAAATTTCTGACCTGCGTGTAGGAGTTCTAAGTCTCTGGGCTAGAACACTCTGATCTTGTATCGGATTTGAGGGTCCTGCACAAGATAATCAATATTTCTGCACTTGGTTTCTAGATTATTTTTGAAAAACAAAAAGTGTGTTAAGTGAAATAGAGTGCAAAGAAAACATAATTTTGAAAGTAAATTCTCACAAGCAGAAATATGCTTCAACCAAACTTAGATTCTAGACAGGAAATGATTTTCAAAAGTTAAAGTAAATCTTTCATTAAAACCGAAAACTCTTCTATATAATTACAGAAATCATCTGGTTGTGTGAATCAGGGTTTTATTGAGATAGTTGTGCATGTAATTTATATTTTCCTTTTAATGTTTTAACTCAGAGGGTTAATTCAATAATTAATCATGAAATTCAATCCTTTCTTTGAAAGTGTTCAGTGCAAGCACATACCTGTAAGTTACCATAGTGTTTATTCCATACTCATCACAGCAAAATTAAATCTTAAGTGAAACCTCAGATATTAATAATGCCCTTAGTTTTAGAAACAAACATCAATCTTGTAGGAAGGAATAAAGAACTCTTGTGAAAATAAAGGAATAAAAGACTTGTGAAATTGAACCAATGAAATCAACTTGCGGAACTAGAAATGCACTAGTACACGCAGCGTGCTTATATCGATCTTGCAGAAATAAAATCAAACAATAAAAGGAAAGCTTATTTTAATTGAAATCAATTACTTCTGAGCTTGCGCACCACGGATTTGTAACACAATAACCATAAATGAAATGCAAACCATAACTTGTTAGAAGAATCAAAGCAACTAACAAATTCATGCTTGCACTTTAAATTAAATTAACACACCTTTAAAGAAAGAGAGGATGGGTTGGGTTGGACGAGCCCTAGCCAACCAACTCAAATCCCTGTTAAGAAATCGAGAAACATAGTTGGTCAAAGATTCATCACAACGCAAATGGAAAATGAAACTACGTACTGGCACATTCCTTTATATTAGTTTCAGAAGGAAAAATACATCTTGAATCTGCAATCCAACCAAGAGAGGTGATACTCCAAAATAATTGCAGCCTCTTAACAAAATTTTACCATAGCATCGCTCCTTAATTCCTACAGTAATTTTACATACATACAAGCCTTTAGGCCTATGGCCGTAACGAAATCACAAAAGTAGCTTAACTAAGCCTTTCGGTTGTTTACAAAATGCTAATATAAGATATCTGGTCGAGATCATGATCTTCATCCACTGATTTCTCTCCCGCTCTGAGCCCAACTCCAGATCAAGTGGTTGTTTACCAAAGATATGTGTCATTTGGTGAGTTGTCACAGGAGTGTGGGAATCCGCTAGCTAGTGCAGGAATCTTATCAATGAGTTGTCACGGGATTGTAGGAATCTACTAGCTGGTGCAGGAATTCTACCTGCACTCGACCATACTATCACAATGACTAATACATTTGTTTATCAAATACTTTAGGAAATACAAATATTAGTTGCAAGGATAATTACAAGTATAAAATCCATAAATAAGTAATTAAGTCCATGACAAACCTTTAAATATGAAAATACAAAGAGGGTGCAGGAATGTGCATGATTTTAGAAAAAGGTACAGGAATGAATAGGTTCTTAAGTTAAAATAGATGTTTAGGTCATGTTTCTAGAGTAGGATAGAGGTTAGAAAGTAGGAAAATTTAGCCTACCAATAGTTCACCCAATTTGGGCTATGTCCACGGAGAAACATCCAATCCTTCTTTTTATATTATCTAGCAAAATGAAGAGATACAACATATAGAAGATTTGATGTAATTTCATCTTTGCTCTCACATAATCTCCTCTTCCTTTCTTGCTCAAAATAATAATACACAACCACAATACGATTCCCTCATATAAACCGAGGGTTTCCTTCTAGGGAAAAAACCCTAAATTAATATATCTTCTACCATCATATCATCTGCCTAATGAATTGACCAGATTGACTATGAAATTACAATATTTTACAAGACAAATTTTCATCTATTTTTAGCTTCAGGGGCACTCACCCTTGGACCCCCCAGCCGGGGGGATGGTCCCCCCCGCGTGGAGGGGTGTACATTCTTCCTAGGGTATACATCTGGCTGAAGCGAAGACCTCTAAATCACGAAGATAATCAAGCTCCACACCCAACAAACTAATTGTAAAGGAAGCCACCCATGTGAAATAGAAAGGAATCAAGCTACAATTTCAGAATTGTTGTTAGAGAAAGGATTCAATTTGTTCCGTTGAAAAATCGAGGCATCAGAAAATTGAAGGGAACCAAAAACCTGCATATAGTTGATGCAGAGGAAAGTATGGTGTAGAAGAACCCAAAATGAGTTTAGAAATCATCATATGGAGAAAATCTAAGTACACCAAAAAAACCTACCTACCTATTAGTCAAAACATGGGAGTCTGCTTCAAGAATTGGGTATTATTATTTTTTAAATGTGTGAAAGTATAAAGCTTGATTTTTTTTTTCTTTTCCTAAATTTTGGTACCATTTTGTAACCTATGTGAACTTAACTAGAACAAAAGCTCTTGAATTTTATGTTGTTGTTGAAGCTTTATGGTTTGAACAAGTGAGGAGGAAATCAAGTGTTGACACCTCGACACCAAAAGAAACTGTGGTCACAAGCTACACTAGAGAAAGAGGAAACAATTTGAAGGTTCATATAGGTCAAAGTCAATAGGCAAGAAGAGAAAATTAATATGTTCTTCCAACAAATCAAGGCATCTCAAGAAATACTATGAGAAAAGATAGGAATCTAAGGAAATTTTTAAAAAGGAGGAAAATCTAGTTAAATCAAGTTCAAGTATGATCAATGACATATTGTCAATTTGTAATGTTCCTAAACATTATGAATATTGATTATTAGATTCTAATGCATCTCATCATATCTGTATACATAATAATTGTTTCTCAACATATGAAGTTGTTGATGGTGAATTTGTATTTATGGGTAATAATATTTCCTGTAAAATTGTTGGGGTTAAGAGTATCAAAATGTTTGATGGTATTGAGAGAACACTAGCATATGTTAGACATGTACTTGAAGAAAAATCTAATTTATTTGGAAGTGTTGGATTCAAGTGGTTATAATTTCATAGGTCAAGGTGGAATGTCGAAAGTGTCCAAGGGTGCTTTAGTTGTCATGAAGGCTACAAAGACAAAGAAAATTCAGAATTTCTTGGGAAGTACTCATATCATTGAAGTAACAATGAAATCTAACAATAAAATTGAATCCACTTGATTATAGCATCAATGACAAGGTCCTCTGAGCAAGGAGGGTAGGATCGTGACACACAAAATCATGGTTAGTACTCATTAGCAAAATGGTGTGGTGGAAATAGGACTCTTTTAGAAAGTGCAAGGAGCAAGCTAAGCAATGCCAATTTGCAACAAGAGTTGTGGGCATAAGAAATTAGTATTTCTCATTATATGATGAATCAATCACCATCCATTGCAATAAACTCCAAAATCCTTGAAGAGGTATGGACATGTCATCCACGTGATTATTTGAATCTAAATATTTTTGGTTTTGTTGTGTATGCTATTATTCCTAAGAATTAAAATTTTAAATTATACCCTAAATTGAAGAAATCCATCTTTATTGGTTTTAATGATGGTGCGAACGGATATATGGTGTGTTATCCTACTTCCCGTAAAATTATCATTAATATAGATGTGATATTTGATGATTTTTCACTTAATAAGTCAAAACTGTAAAAGATGTGAAACAAGAATAAGAACCAAATCAACAAATTCAATTTGAGACTAAACCATCTGCAAACACATGAAATAAAGAATAATCTTTGAGAGATAGAGAACTTGTATATGCCAAAGACACTCAAGAAAGTGTTGAAGTTTCAAAACCTACACCGATAAGATCTACACAAGACAGAGAAGCTCCAAAAAAGTATATTGAAATTGTTTCTTCTACTTCTTTGATTACTAATGTTCGAGAACCTTCTTGTTATCAAAAAGTGGCAAATGATATCAACAGTGATAAATGGAAAGTAACGATGAAAAAGGAAATGATTTTCTTGGAAAACAATAATACATGGGAACTAGTAGAACTTCCAAAGGATAGGAAGGTTGTTGGATGCAAATGGGTCTTCAAATTTAAAAGAGGTGTTGATGGTAATATTGGAAGGTATAAGGCCAGACTATTTGCAAAAGGTTACTCACAAATTGAAGGTATAGATTTCCATGAAATCTTTTCGCTTCTTGTTATACTTTTTTATGTTCAAATTGTATTGGCACTAGTTGTTTTTCTTGAGTTGGAGTTAGTTCTAATATATGTTAAAATAAAATTCTTGCATGGAGATTTGGATGAGAATATTAATATGGAATAACCATAATGTTTTGTGTAAAATCGCAACATAACTTTAGTTTTCAAGCTCAATAAATCATTGTATGGTTGAAGAAGCCGCCTAGGCAATGGTACAAGAAGTTTGATGCCTTCACGATGAGCCAAAATTATACTATAAGTGGTAATGATCATTGTGTTTACTTTAAAGGTTTCAATGACATATTCATTATCTTAGTGTTGTACGTTGATGATATGCTCATCGCAAGAAAGAACATGGAAGATATCTACAGGTTGAACGCTCAGATTTCTGGGACATTTGATATGAAGAAACTAGGAGTTGCAAAAAAATCTTGGGCTTTAAAATACATAGAGATGGGAAAAATGGTAAGATCAGGTTTTCACAACAAGAGTATGTAGAGAAAATACTTGAGAGGCTCAGGGTGAACAATGTCAAACTGGTCAATATACCTTTTTCTTATCATTTTAAGTTTTTTTCTTGCTTATCCCATATTAATGAAGAAGAAAAGGATTATATGTCTTGTGTATTATATATTAATACAATAGGAAGCATGATGTATGCAATGATTTGTAATAGACTAGATATTTCACATGTGGTGGATGTTGTCAACAGATTTATGGAAAATCCAGGAAATGCACATTCGGATACAGTGAAATGGGTGTTTTGGTATCTCAGAGGCACCAATGATTATTGTATACGTTTAATGGTTGTAAATATTATGGTTTCGAATATGTTGGCTTAGATATTGTGAGTGATTTGGAAAAAAGGAGGTCTAATTCAGGATATGTCTTTACTCTTGCAAGGGGGTCTATCAATTGGATGTCTAAGCTTCAAGAAATAGTGTTGGGTCCTTCATTTTTTGAAAGAAAGTTTGAAGAATATGCTTGGAAAAAAGTTGGAGACAAGAAATGCCTAGACTCTGCCAAAAGCGGTCACCAAAAATCAGGAAGCGGAAGAGAAGCTAAAAGTTAGTTACAATGGACTTTGTGTAGCCGGAAAAGAAGCAAGCACATGCCATAATTTGAAATAATCAAATATGATAAGGACAAAAGTACCGAAACTTGTCAAAGTTGACTCGATCAACATTGGGACCAAGGAATCTGCATGCTGATTAGATTGGACTAAATCAAGTGAGTATGATCTATAAAAAGGGCCAAATATGAACAAATGGGGTTGTTTTTAGTTGAAGAATTGAAGTTATGATGGTTTAGAATTATGGAAGAGCTCAAATAGAGTGATTCTTTTCTCTCTAAAATTTTGTCATGTTCCTGTAATGTAAGGTGGTCCTTAATATTAATATATTGCAAGTATGCATGAGTTTTCGGTGTAATGATTATGGCTAATTAATAAAGGAGTGCTGCAAGAATGATATGTGTTGTGATGTTTGATTATTATGTGTCTCCTTTAAATAATTATCCTTGCATGATCACTTTACTATTTCAGTTCTAAATGTTTATGTTGCATGTTGCCTTTGGTGCGCTGAATAATAAGATGTTCAAAGTGAATGTGTAAAATGATGATTCAAGATACTTCGCCCCCATTCTAGATCCCTTCTCTCTCTCTCTCTCTCTCTCTCTCTCTCTCTCTCTCTCTCTTCTCTCTTCTATATATATATATTATCTTATATATATAAATATAATATATATATTCTATATTATATTTTATATATTATAATATTATATATTATTATATAATTATATATATATATATAATTATATATATATATATTATGTATATGTATATATGTATATATGTATATATTGTGTGTATATATATCTATATTATATGTGTACACACATTATCTATACATATCTTACAATACATATAATATATAATCTATCTATATATATATATATAATATAATATATTATAAATATATATATAATATATATATATATATTTAATATATATATATATATCTCTATCTCTCTCTCTCTCTCTCTCTCTCTCTCTCTCTCGATGGCATCATTCTATTAGTCCACATGTTTTTATTTTTGTCCAATGAGGAGGTGACACGTGGTTATGCCTAAGGCTGTCACGTGTCCTCCTAATGGCATTTTAAAATTTTTTATGGAGGATAGGACGGAGGCTGGGCTCAACCCCATAAACTCCCATAGCACAGACCAAACACTTACCAAGGCACCCACACTATGTTTCTTAACAAATAAGGGTGGCGGGTTATTATTATGGTTTAGTGTTTCAATGTATGAGGGGTGGGCAGACTTAACCACCCCCCATGTGAACACTTGCAACGTTTAAGTGTAACCGTCAATGGTTACCGCCAAACTAAAATTCCACATGTGAACACGTCAATCTAACGTTTAATGTGACCACTGGAGGGAGGGAGCCAGCGTCAGGGGCTAACCCACGAGTGCATGGCCCCTCGTATGAGCATTACTTTTATTTTTAGGCCTCTGTAGCTACATTAACGGTCCTACAAATCTGTGCAAAAATTGGGGAATTTTCTTCTTCGTTAGCAGAAAATGGGGTGAATTTGTAGGATGATGCCGAATTTTGTGCAACTTGTGCAACGAATAGTGGAGAAACTAGGAGAGGTCATAATTTCTCCATTTTTCGACTAAATTGGGTGCAAAAAGAGGTTAGGTAGCCATTTTTTGACATTCTAGACTCATTGCAGCAGGTCTCAAAATCAAAGGAGCATTTTTAGATAGGACTTTTGCAGGTTGAAGACTATGGGTGTCACGGTCAACTAGAGAGTTGAATCAATTTATAGAGGAGTTTGAAGATGGATATGACCTTGCAGGGGTTTTCTAGCCTCCATATGCTTTCTTCAACATCTATTACATTAGTTCTATAGCTTTTATTCCTCTTTTCTTTGTGTGTTTTGGAGGAGAGACTTGTTTATGTACTTCAAGTGGATTTTCATATTGTTGATGATCTTTGAAGTTGGACTATGGGGTCTTGGTGCAAAATGCCTTTGTTTGCTGAAATTTTACATGTTTGATTGTAGGTTTACATGTATATGGAGTGATAACTCTTGCAAAAGTTGTTTCTTTGAAGGAGAAACGAACCATTCCATTTCTCATCACTTTATGTACTCTTCTTTTTCTAAGCATGGAGCATAATGAGAAGGGGTCATGCCATTAGAGATGATCCAAGGAGATGTAGCCCAGGAGGGGCAAACTCCTTTAACAATGGCTGGTGTATTATTGATTGATGCATGCTTCCATTCAATGTTTTGATTTCATGTTTAAAGTATTTCATGAAATTAACATAAGAAAACACACATAAAAACTCATGTTTTTACTTGTTATTTTGGAGTAAAAACCTCAAGAACTTTTTTGTATTTTGATGAGGATCTTAGCATAGAAAACTAATATTCCACATTAGATATAGTTGGTAGCAGAGGATTGGATTTCTTTATGCAAGGAGGAATTTAATGTTGTTTGCAAGTGAATGTGTTTTGAAGCTCAAGTGAGGAGAAGGTTTTGGAAAGGACAGTGAGATTATTACAATCTCTACCACCAATTCTACCTCAAGCTGTAGTATAAGCTTCAATAAAAGCATGTCCCAAGGAGGAGAGCCTAAAAAAATGTCAGAGGATATGAAGGCTTTTAGAAAGGCTTTCTTAGACATGGCAGAAATGGTGAAATTTCTCTATGAAGAGAGGATTACCAAATTTCAAGGTGAAATATCTAGACCTCCAAGAGGAGAATGTTCTCTAAAGGAAGAAGGTAACAAGAATGGTGATAAACTACCATCTTCTCCACAATGTTCATGTTTTTCTACAACTCTTATGCAAGATGCCTGTGTAGAAAGTCCCTTGGAGAAGGTAGATGGACAAGTTTGTACCTTTTGTCCACATGATTTGGAGGATGAGGTTCTATCAACACCCAAATTCAAGGAGATGAAGTAAGAGAGCCAAAGAGTCCAAGAAGACACATCCAGAATCAAAAGATGAGGCAAATGGTAAGCATTTACATGCTTCTTCTTTACATGAAGGTGTTGATGTAAATTCATTTGCAGCCTTTGAAAAAAATAGTAAAGGCATTGGATCCAAGCTCTTCATCAAGATGGGTTACAAGGGAGGAGGCCTTGGGTTGAACCATCAAGGCATTAAAAATACAATTGAGGCAAAGGAGAGGCCTAAATATGAAGTCTTAGGCTATGTTGCAAGAGAATAATGGTCTTCTAGCGACAGCTCATGGGTATTGTGTTCCTTTTTCCATAAGAGAGGACATGAAGAGACAAGATGTTGGGATTTGCATCCAAAATTAGTACCTTCTTGGTTCCTCAAGAATAAGGAGGAATTGAAGTGCAAAACATATCCAAAGAGAGATGAACAAGTTGAAGAAGAAACATAGCTAAGTTCTTCTTGCCATGCAAGTTCCTCACGCAAGAAGCGTAAACCAAAGGACAACAAAAAGAGGTGTAACCATCCGATTAATTCAAATGCCTTTCATAATGGAAAACAACATGATGATTTGAATAACATGTTGAGGAATGTGTTCCCTGCACATTTTTCCTTTCATCTAACCATTGTGTAGATAAGTGTTATAAAAGGAAAGGAATCATTAAGAAGATGTTTATGTCTAATGGAATTGAGACCGAAAAGAGAAAATATCATCCAAGGTTAAAGACATGTGAGCCAAGAGAAGCTCAAAATAAATTTTGCACTCACTGCAATATCAGTGGGCATTGGGTCGAGAAGTGTTTTAAATTGTTTCCACAACTTCATCCTAGAAGGGGCAAGCAAATTATGCAAGCACCAGAAGAGGAAGCGACAAAAGAAAAAGTGGCAAAAGATGTGACCATCCCTGAAGCAACTTTAGAAGAAGAAAAAGTTCAAATAGATTGCTCATTTACCTAGTTGGTTAAGAAATGGGCGGGCTATTTGTCCAGTTGAAGTTTGTAAATCTTTGTTTTGCACTAGTTTCATATCCCCATACTTCGGCAATTTCTAAAAGTGATGTTCATAAACAAATCACTTATATGCTACAATGTTTTCTTTGGGCATTATTATGCTAGTTTGGCTTGTTGATAGTCAATTTGAATGGAAAATTTGGGAGTCAAGTTTATTCCATCTTGTAAAATGAATTTCTATTTGTAGTTGAAGAAAGCATTTTAAAATTTTTGTATGAGTAGTTGTAGCACGTTGAGTATATTACAATTGTGTTAAGCACTCATGTTATACAAGTATTCACTATCTTAAACTTGTTTTGGTTCATTTGTCAAAGTCTTTTTGGATCTTATCCTTGATAAGGATTTTACAGAAGAGCGCCATGGGAATTATTCTTGGGAAGGATGTTGTTGTGAATGGCCATAGAGACATGGAAAAATCAAGGAGAACATTGAACTTGAATTCTTTGGTTGGGTTATATTTCAAGTTCAGCTTAAGAAAGAGCCAAGACAAGTACAAGTCAAGGCACTATAATTATCAATTGGATCTAGTTTTGAAAATTGAAGTAATTGTACCTTCAAATGCTGAACAATTGAAAGTGAACCTTTGGGGACCAAAATTTTTCAGTGGGGAAGAGTGATGAGAAGCTCAAAATTTGTAAAAAAATAAAAGTTGTCAGAATGGTTTTGAACCCAAAATATTTCATAGATATCATTGTCTTGATTTCGTCGCAACTCGTTTCGTGGAAAATCGATATCATATGCTCAAGATATCATGTTTTGATTGTTTGCTCAAATAAGCAAAATTTTTGCAAGTGCTAATAGGGATGCTAACTGGGCATCTGTACAACCCAGTCAACAAAAGGAATATTCTTGGTATATTCCTATGGTGTATTCCTTCGACATATTATTTAGAATATTCTTAAGCTAAGTGGTATCATTCTATTGGTCCACGTGTTTTTGTTTCTGGCCAATGAGGAGGTGACACATGGCTAAGCCTGAGGTCACCATGTGTCCTCCTAATGGCATATTAAAATTTGTTATGGTGGACAGGGCAGAGGTCAGGATTGACCTCACGACCTCCCATAGCATAGAACAAACATTGACCAATGCACCTGCACTGCGTTTCTTAACATATAAGGGTGGCAGGTTATTATTACGGTTTAATGCTCCAAGGTATGGTGGGACGGGTGGACTTAACCACCCCCCATGTGAACACTTGCAAAATTTAAGTGTAACCACCATTGGTTATCACCACTGTTGGACTAAACCTCCACATATTAACATGCTAAGCTAATGTTTAATGTGACCCAATTGTTGAATTGAGGCTTCTGTGATCCATATCAAATTTATGAGAAGTTTTTTGGCGTAAATCACATGATATTTCATTTGTCGACACGTTTCGAACCAACTAGTCTGGATCATTGTCAGGACAAGTTGAAGAATCAGATCATGGCTGCAAATTAAATAGGGAGAGAAAATCATCAAACGGCTAGGTTTGATTGAAAAAATGGTTATACTGAAAAATGGCTATATTAGATCATCCTAGAAAAATGGCTAAGATTGACCAAGAACAACTAGATTTGACTCATTAAGTTGTATAATTATATAATTTTATTATTCTAAAATAAATATTATTTTAATAACTGAAGTGAAAAGTTACTATATTTTAGTTAACTAGGGAAGTTTTATAATAAAATTGCATATAATAATATATCTAGGGAAAATAACTGTTAGTAATCGAAATGATTTAATAATAACTAATATTATATTATTATTATATAATAATGTTATAGTATTAATCTTATTATTAATGTCTTGTGTAACTAATTAATATAAATTTAATAGTAAGGTTATTTAAGGGAATAAGTATTAATAGATCTAGGGATATTAGTAATTGTAAGGATTTAATATTAACTAAAATAATATTAATTATTGTTATATTATATAAACTAGATCATATAAATTAGTCATTAAAAGGGAAATAAAAGTAATATTAGTTATAGTAATAGTGTTATTCTTATTATTAATGGTTAGTATATCAATTTATTAGTGATCTAAAAAAGGAAATTATATTAATAGTTCAAGGGGTATTAGGAATTGTAAGGATCCATTGTATTATTATTATTAATCTAATAGTGTTTAAATAATAGTATTTAATTAAAGGATAGGTAACTAATTTGATTACCCAAGTCGTCTACTTGGAACATAAAATTGCTAATAAATATCTCATACTATATAATCTAACCTATTAGAAAAAGATTTATCAAGGAAGAATACCAAAGAGGATCAAAGAACCATGGCTAAAGAGAGCAGGTTAAGGGAAAACAAGGGGAAATTTTCTTTAAAAGAAAACTAGAACAAGCTATTAAAAGAGGGAGGGGAGGAAGGGAAGGAAACAACTAGGCCTTCTTTCAATTTCAATGGCTTCCCTAAATTTTCGGTGATGGAACTGCGAAACTCTAGCAATAACACCAGCCTCTTCAATACAAACATGATGTTTGGTCTTCTTCGCATGCTCTGCAAGTGCGGAAGACTTGGTTCTCCTATGTTTAAGGTCAGTTGCGTGCTCACTAATCCTTTGATTAATGGAGCGTCCAACCTCACAAATATAGGGGGTCCCACAGGAACAAGGAATAATATAGACACCCTTCATGTCCTTAAGGTTGATAGGATCCTTCATTGATCGAAGGGACTTACGAATGGTGTTAAGGGGTCTAAAGGTCGAGGGAACATTATGTTTCTTAAGAATCCTCACAATATTATCAATGGTCCCTTAATCATCTTTTGTATTCTTCCTTGATAAATCTTTTTCTAATAGGTTAGATTATATAGTATGAGATATTTATTAGCAATTTTATGTTCAAAGTAGACGACTTGACTAATAAAATTAGTTACCTATCCTTAAATTAAATACTATTATTTAAACACTATTAGATTAATAATAATAATACAATGGATCCTTACAATTCCTAATATCCCTTGAACTATTAATATAAGTTCCTTTTAGATCACTAATAAATTGATACCCTAACCATTAATAATAAGAATAACATTATTACTATAACTAATATTACTTTTAATTCCCTTTTAATGACTCATCTATATGATCTAGTATATATAATATAACAATAATTAGTATTATTCCCCGGATGCGGGTGCTGGCACGTCAGATGGGGTCGAGCCACATGCCCATCATGTGCCGCCTCATGCTAACAATACAGTTTAATGGGATATCACCGCCAAAGGATATTGTTCAGTTGCCCGAGCTCTGGGCATTCAATGCCGAGCAAGGTGAAACGATGGGGATGTAGGACGCAGTTAATGCTCGTTCTCATCGAGGGAAGGATGCAAGTTTTCAAGGGGAAGGTGAATCGATGCAAGCTCATTGGTATGGTGAAGCTGGGGCGGTGCAGGCGCAGAGGAATTCTGGACGGGTGGATGTTTTACCACCTCAATTCGCAGTCTTGGCATTTCGTCGCTGCAATTCAAGTAATTGCCTCAGGTGGCAGCAGCAATTTAAGGGCAATCGAAGTAAATTGGATGCGAGAAGGGAAATTTCTCCCTCAGGCAAAGTTTGCTCGGTGGTTATTTCGCCTGTGTGTGGTTTGTGGCAAGGTCCGCATTGTGTTTGTTATTGCAATTCACTTCAGGTACATGAGGGAGGCAACGGGGAGTCCATGGCAAAGCTGCGAGAACGGAAACCGAGCAGAAGGGGACCTGGGTGAGGTTCATCCTCTCGCCCCCCTGCAGCAGATGAGCACCATCACTACTGCTGCTGCTACTGCTACAAGAGGGCAAAAGCCACACCAATTCAAGCTGGGTAGTTCATGGAGGTTGGCAGCTCAAGTGAAGGAGAGCCAATGCTTCCAGCATTCGGCTTAGTCGTGTTCACCCTGGGCAGCTCAAAGGATAAGGCAGGTATCAATGCTCATATTTCAGTTCTTTTCACTAAAATTCCTGAGGGCAATGATGGTGGAAAGCTACCAGGTTCGGCGGAGCCACCTCCAGAGGGCATTGGTGAGGAGAGTCTTGTGTTGCAGCCACCAATTGAGGCGGGCACCTCTGGGAAAGAGATCCTGCAAGCCCCTTCTCATCCCCCGGAGTTGGTACCTCAGGCCACCGCAAAGGATCCATGGGACATTTGGGAAGGAGTCCCTGAGGGCCAAGGTTGGAGATATATCATGGAAGAAGAGCCCGAAGACTGATCCTCTGATGCACGCACCAGCACATGCCTTTCCCTCTCGGCTCTGGTCTAAGCTAAAGGTCTCTACGGGTATTTGGGTTTTGCTCGTCACTGTGTTTGTTTATTTTCAGTTTTTAATATTGTCTTGTTTATGTCGGTCTCGCGTTTGGAAAAGGTCCACTGTAAGTTCTTTGATGGACAAGGTTCACAGTCAGTTTTTGATGGAAGCCCCTGCGTGGGCCGTCCCGTTCATGTTTAGCTCAGCGTTGTTCTATGCTTTGGTGTAGTCATGTCTTTTTGGTCTTTTGCCTCAGCAAGTTTTGGAGGAATGTTGGAATGTCCTGTAGGTGCTACCCCTGCGAGGGAGCTTTTTGCATCAAGTTAAGCTATCCAAGGTGCCACTGCTGGCCCTGGACAGCCTATCTCACTGTATGTAAAGTTTACCTGTAAATATAATACAATAGACTAGCTAGCTTTTACCAAGAAAAAAAAAAAACAATAATTAGTATTATTTATCTTAATATTAAATCCTTACTTTTACTAATATCCTAGATCTATTAGTACTTCTTCCAATTATATAGCCTTACTAATTTTTTTTTTATTAATTAGTTACACAAGACATTAATAGTAAGATTAATACTATAATGTTATTATAATAGTAATATAATATTAATTATTATTAGTTATTATTAAATCCTTTAATAATTACTTTCCCTAGATATATTATTATATGAAATTTTATTATAAACATTCCCTAGTTAACTCGAATATAGTTAACTTTTCACTTAAATAACATATGATAGTTATTAAAATAATGTTTTTTTAGCATAATAAAATTATATAATTATACAACTTAATGAGTCAAATCTAGCCATTCTTGGTTAATCTTAGTCATTTTTTCAGTATGATCTAATATAGCCGTTTTTCAATGTAACTGTGTTTCAGTCAACCTAGCCATTTGATGATCTGCTATCCCTATTTAATTTGCAGCCATGATCTGATTCTTCAACTTGTCCTGACAATGATCCACACTAGTTGGTTCGAAATGCGTTGACAAATGAAAAATCATGTGATTTACACCGGAAAACTTCTCATAAGTTTAATGTGACCGTCGGAGGGAGGGGGCTAGCGCCAAGGGCTAGCCCTTGGGCGCATGGCCCCCCATATGACCATTACTTTGGTTTTTAGACATCTGCAACTAAATTAAATGTGCTATGAATCCGCCCAAAAATTGGGGAATTTTTCACTCCGTTTGTGGAAAATGGGGCGAATTTGTAGGATGATGCCGGATTTTGTTCAATTTGTAGAGCGAATAGTGGAGAAACTAGGAGAGGACATAACTTCTCCAGTTTTTGACCAAATTGGGTGCAAAAAGAGTTTAGGTTTCCATTTTTGGACATTCTTGACTCATTGGAGTAAGTCTCACAATCAAAGGAGCACTTCTAGATAGAATTTTTTTAGGTTTGCCATGGTCAAACAGAGAGTTGAATCGGTTTATGGAGGAGTTTGAAGATGGAGATGACCTTGCAGGGGTTTTCTAGCCTCCATTTGCTTTCTGCAAATGCTATTACATCAGTGATGTAGCTTTTATTCCTATTTTCTCTATGTCTTTTGGAGGAGAGACTTGTTTATGTAATTCAAGTGGATTGTGGTACAGTTGATGCTCTTTGAAGTTGAAGTATGGGGTCTTGGTTCAAGATGCCTTTTTTTGCTAAAAGTTTACATGTTTGACTATAGGTTTACATGTATATGGAGTGATGACTCTTGTAGAAGTTGTTTCTTTGAAGGAGAAACTAACCATTCCATTTCTTAGCACTTTATGTACTCTTCGCTTTCTAAACATGGAGCATAATGAGAAGGGGTCATTCCATTAGAGATTATCCAAGGAGATGTAGCCCAGGAGGGGTGAACTCCTTTAACAATGGTTGGTGTATTATTGATTGATGCATGCTTCCATTCGGAGTTTTGATTTCATGTTTAAAGTGTTTCATGAAATTAACATAAGCAAACACACATAAAAACTCATGTTTTTACTTGCTATTTTGGAGTACAAACCTCAAGCACATTTTTGTATTCTGATGAGGATCTTAGCATAGAAAACTAATATCTCACATTCAAATCATTATTTGAAGATGAATCGGCCCCTGTGATTAGCATTCTGCAATCTAGTGGTGCAACTACTCCTCTCTCTAACCTTCCCCTAGTACTGTATCAAGATCCTGGTAATTTCTTTTCTAAATTGTGTAACACTTTTAAATTTCAGCAAGTTCACTTCATATACGCATCAGGTAGTTCTAATGGAACAAATAGTTTTCGTAGTCATTTTTAGTCAAGTTCAGGTAGTTATTCTCATATGGGTTCGTAAGGATTTTTAATATTTCAACTAGGGAAAACAACTATGGATGTAAATACCATTGGTTCACTTACCTACTATCCAAAGTTTTCAGGACAAGGTGGTGAATATGTTGATTAGCATTGGTACTTATGTGAAGTTGTTTGGAGGGCAAGACTGACTCTCAATTCCACTAATCTCAACGAATTTCAGACAACTTTGTGAAACCAAACTCTGTGATGGTTCATTAAATGGTCTAAATTGAGTCCAAACCCCACCATGGACCAAGTTAAACAACATTTTCTTAAAGAGTTTAAACCTCCTCAGTCCAATCAGCAAGGTTTGGCAGAACTATGGGATATTAGGCAAAGAGAACAAGAATCTTCTTGGTAGTGTATGAAACAGTTTAAATATGCTATTAGTAAATTGTCTTATCCATTCGACCCTCATCACCAGAGAGATTGCTTTATTAAAGCTTTGTTACCAATGACCAGGATTCCATCGTCACAACAAAAGATTGACACTTTGTAGGATGCTTTAGAAAAGACGATGCAGATTGAAGCAATTGCGAGATATCTACAGGAATATAAAACAGGAAGTACTTCTACTGACCCTACTTTTATGCGACTCCAAAATCAAATTACTAAGGTGACAACAATATTGAAGGGTCTTACTTGTGCGTGACCAATGAGGCCTCACATCCAGTGTACCACTTGTCAAGTTGAGGGACAACATGCCACAAAATATCCATGGTCGAGGGGTATGGTAACATCTAATATACCTATAGGACCCCCTTCACTACCGTATAGTGTTGGGGTTGTGAAAATATCTTCAACTATACCATTTCAAGAGTACGTTCAGTATCAGATGTTTCTTAACCACCAAGGTATGTCTATGAATGAGTATTATGAAATTTGCAGATCTTATGGTCATTCGCCATATTTATGTCCCATTTTGTAGAAGTATTCCACTGTGCCAAACAATATATTTTATGAATTGTGTGGATCTCCTACACACCACATAGATCAATGTAGATCTTCGGATGCTTTGGTTGCTCGTCTTGATCATACAACATTTAGCATTAATGAAACTCCTCATGGTCGAGGAGGGGATGCTCCAACGTGGGGTAGGATTAGAGGAAGAGGTTTGATCATATGTTATAATTATGATCAAGAGGGTCATGTTGTGAGATATTGTCTGATACCAAGGAGGCCTTCGTGTTCACATTGTCGGGTAAATACACATGCCACTAAGTATTGTCTGAAACTCATTGCTTGCAAGGAGGAGCACAATCAGGTAAAAGGAGCAATTTTGATTAATGCAGAACCGTGAGAACAGGAACCATTTGTGAAGCCTAATATTAACATTGTCACCAAGGGGGGGGGATAATTGGAGCTGATATTGGGACTCCTGACAAACCTAATTTTATAAATCTGGTGTCACCTAAAATATCATATGACTCTAATCAACATAAAGAATATTATAAGGATGCAGCTGAAATATTCAAACAGTTAGTTTCCTCTCACATCTGTCATGGAGAGCAGCGAGAATGAGTGCAAGTTAAGAGTCCAATATTTTCACAGGAAACATCTCAAACTATTCTAGATTGGCCCCAATTATTCTTGCAAAGTATGAGCAATGAGCAATTGGCCCGTTGCATAAGAATTTGAAGGAAATTGTGCAAGATGCCCCACTCGTAGAGAAGACTATTTTTACCAATTTACCTGAGAGGCATTCTAGAAGAGTTTTGAGAAATAAGAAGAGAACAGGAAGGGAATTCCAAGTGAATGCACAAATTCCAGGGTACCATATTAAATATTCTATGATAGATCTTGGGTCAGATGTGAATATTTTTCTAAGGACAACTTGGGAGGTGTTGGGGAGGCCAAAGCTAATCTTTTCTCCGATTCCGCTATGAATGGAAAACCAATATTTCATCCTTCCTATTGGTCCACTAGAGGATGTTGAATTTGATGTTGTAGGTGCCAAAACATATGCATACTTTGAGGTCTTAAACATTATGGGCGATAAATATTTGTATCCCAGCCTTGTTAGGAATTGATTGGGAATTTGAGAACTATGTAGTTATTGATTTAAAGAGGGAAAATATGGATTTTGAAGAATATGGAGTATGGGTCATACAACCTTTAGGCCCATACCAAGGTTTGAGATTTACAAAACCTATATATGATGTAGAGGAACATAATATGTTGGACACGTTATATCAGCTCACTACCGAGAAGAGGGAAGACTACATCAACCTGATGGCAATTGGTTCTATTAGCTAGAGAAGCATTCAAAGTACTGAGGTCATCTCAAATGTTGTAATGGATGAATAGAAGCAAGGAGATCATTAGTTGCATTCTTGGCATTGTGCAATTTTTCAATGCATTCAATGAATTGGTACTGAGGTATGAGAATATTCTACATTTAATGGTACTGAATTTCTTGTAACTTTTTCTAAAGAAGTTGATTTCAAGATTGAAGACGGAAAAAATATCCCTTATATGGATGTTGCGTTTCATGCGACCCCTACGAGATGGTGGGGAGCCCATCACAACCACCTCCATGATTGGTAAGCTGTTAAATTTTCCATGTTGTGTAGATTTTCTACTCCAAAGAGCCCCTTTAGCAGAATTCTTATATATAATGGATACACTAGTTTGCAAAAGTACATACAAAATTATAGTTCTATATGGTCAGAAATTTTCTTACCAGTTGTGATGTGGACACACCAATTCATTCATACATTGGGAACTTCCCCACAAGA
This sequence comes from Pinus taeda, assembly GCA_000404065.3. Taxonomy (NCBI): domain Eukaryota; kingdom Viridiplantae; phylum Streptophyta; class Pinopsida; order Pinales; family Pinaceae; genus Pinus; species Pinus taeda. Next base: position 79,737 of record APFE031273478.1, on the reverse strand, counting down.
TTGGTATTTGAAGTATGAAATGAAGAGGTAAACAAAAAATTAATATGTTGGTAGCTCAAATTTGTAGAGATTTCTCATGGTCAAATGCAGATGTGAGGATTGTTGAAGCCTTGAAATATATTAAAAGGGTGTTGTTCCCTTTTGGGAAAGTTGTTGAGGAATGTAGCAGATATGCATATTTTGTGCATCAATATAAATTGGGATTTTATGAGGTTGTAGCTTGTGGAAAATTTGATAGAGAACCTAATGATGATCTTGAGGAGTTAAGGCATCTATATTTTAAATAATATGAGGGGGAGTGTTGGCTTATGGGATCTTAACCCAAGTTCAGAGTTAGTTGCGCCAACCAACAAAACCCTACATTGTTGTCCCTTTCGCAAATAACCCATGTAACGTAGGCTGCAGTCTCACCCAAAGCAGCAAGAACCAAGTTTTTGCACCTAGAGACTAGTGTGATGTCTTCCAGTGCCTTGGATCTTCCTTTATGCAGGTCACTAGAATTCTAGGGCTTGTTACTATAACTAAGTTAAAGTTTCCTTTTGACCTTCATGAAGGTCCACGATCAGTCTTTGCAGACCTTAAACAGTTGATTTACCTACTTTCATGCATCAAAAAGTAACCATAGATTGGATTTCACGTAGATCTACTTAATTCGTTAGAAAACATAAGAGAAAAGGCCTTTAACTATGTGAAAGTGGCTAAGCATTTATTTCATGCATTATTAAGATAGATTCAGTAAATTTGTGTACCATTCAATCAGTATTTCATAAAACATATCATTAATTGGAAACATATAACATAAACAGGTGCAATGGAAATACACAATAATTCTCCAAAAAAAAATGTCTTTATTGATCTTTCATTCATAGGTTACAGACTCTCTACGCTGCACACTTAGTTGCAGGGGTCTGTCCACTCAGCTGCGGACTCTGCCCAAGCCTCCGCACACTCAGTTGCAGAGCCTTTCATTCTCTACCTAAGCACGGGAAGCAGAACCTTCCTGCCTTAGCTCTTGCTCAAGACAACAAAAACTCTTCAATGTACCCAATTCCTTATAAAAAAAACTACTTCTAAGACTTGCTAAGACTCAACTATTTATAGCTTTCTTAATACAATACCATGGCCCCTGGCTCATGGGTGAGTCTTCAAAACCGACCAAAAAAAGGGGTTAAGGCCCTTTTGGCTCTATCTATCTGCACGCTCCGCGTCCACATTTCACGGACATTTTAGATCGTTTACAAAATTCTTTACAAAAATGACTAAGTTTAATCCAATTCTACCCCTGGGGACCCCATCCCAACAAGGAGAGAGGGATAAATTAGGATCCTAAAAAGGATGACCCTCATTTGAAACCACTCAAGCTACATAAATTGAACATTGGGATTGATGAGAAGCCCAAATTTTCCTTTATTGGTAATTATTGGGATGAGAATGTTAGCAATATTTAATTTGCCATTACAAGGCTGAGGTGATGCTCCTTAAATAAGAGTTGACTGGCCACACCTAATCAGAGAGACATGTCCCTTGGGACTAATGTCTCTTCATTTAACTAATTATTTTCTAATTAACCAATTATGATTAATAATTTATTTATTTATTTAAATAATACTCTTAATATTTTATTTAATTTGTTATGATTTTAAGTTCATAACATTGCCTTCCCCTTAAGATGGCTTGTCCTCAAAGCATAGGTAGGCTTGGGTGTTGATGCATGAAACGTTTTGATTCCCAAAATGAATCTTCCTCTGGTAACCTCTTCCACTTAATGAGGTATTCCTTTATTGTCTTAGATCGTAAAACTTTTTCTCGGGTAGCAAGTATACCCTCAGGTTCAAGGATTATTCTTCCTTCTTCATCGATCTCTAGTATTTCTATTTGTGCTATTTGATTTTACCCTAATACTTTTTTGAGACTTGATACGTGAAAGGTATTATGGATTTGGAAATTATCTGGTAACTTTAACCCATAAGCTACACTACTTATCTTTTTAATTATTTGGTATGGTCCATAATATTTAGGTGATAATTTATTCTTCCCTTGTTGTGTTAGTGATAATTTCTTATAAGGTTGGAGTCTAAGCAAGACCAAATCTCCCTCCTCGAACTCTCTTTCAGAACGGTATTAGTCGGCTTGTTGTTTCATTCTATTATGGGCCATGATTAGATTTTCTTTTAGTAAGTTTATGATTCTTTGACTTTCTCCTAAGTGGTCTTTAACAGCTGGTACCCTAGAATCAAGGAATGCAAAGTCTTTCCGCCTGGGTGGTTTGTAACCATATAGGGCTTGGAAGGGTGTCATCTTAGCTCACGTGTGTTATGCGGTATTATACTACCATTTGGCTAGGTGTAGCCACTATGTCCATCTGTTTTGTTTATCTGTAACAAAACAACGAATATATGTTTCCAAGCATTTATTAACGATTTCAGTTTGCCCATCAGTTTGAGGGTGATAGGCTGAACTCATATTAAGTGATATTCTTGCTTGATGACAAAAATCCTTCTAAAATTTTCCTTTAAACCTTACATATCTATCACTGACTATGACCTTAGGAAACCCGTGTAATTTGTAAATGTTTTTACAAAACACATCAACAATTTGTTTGGTTGTGTCAGTCTTTTTAATAGCCATAAAGTGGGCATATTTAGTGAGCCTATCGACTACTACAAATATGTTATCCTTTCCATCAGATGCAGGTATTCCTTCAATAAAATCCATCAAAATCTCCTCCCATTTCTGATTTGGAATGTGTAGTGGATGTAGCAACCCTGGAGTTGGAACATTTTTGCTCCTGTTTATTTGACAAATATCACATTCTGAAACATATTTCCGAATTTCCTTGCTCATACCCTTCCAATAGAATGACTGTCAGATGTTGTAGTAAGTCTTATAGAATTCGACATGTTGAGCTATTGGTGAATTGTGAGATTACTTTAGTATTTTTACCTTAAATTTGGATGCAGGTGTTAGATAAATTCTCCCCTTGTACCATAAGATGTCATTTTTCCACTCAAAGTTGATATATTGACTGTTATTGTTGATCATGATGTCAAATCCTTATCCTTGGCATATTCGGTTTTTATTTAGTCCAACCATTCCGGAATGACTATCATGGTGGCACATGTTGTGTGATCATCATCCTTACGTGAGAGTGCATCAGCTACGACATTCTCCTTTCCCTTCTTTTGTAATATTTCTAAATCAAAAGCTGACAACTTCTCCATCCACTTCTATTGTTCTGTTGATAATGTCTTTTGCTAAAGTAAGTATTGAATAATGTTGTGGTCAGTTTGGATTGAAAATTTACTTCCAAGAAAATACTAGCGCCATTTCGTCAAAGCGTGTATAATGACGAGCATCTCCTTTCGGTATGTTGATTTTAAGCCTTCTTGTTTATTGAGTTTCCTTCTCGTAAATTCTATAGGGTGGTTGTCCTACATTAGTACAACTCCAATTCCAAACCCAGAAGCATCACATTCGACCACGAATGGTTTGGAAAAATCAGGAGTTGCTAGTACTTGTGTGGTTGACATCACTTCCTTTAATTTCTCAATGCACTTGTCTATTTGGTCATCCCATTTAAAATCATTTTTCTTTAACAAATTCATTAGGAGTGGTGTGAGGTGTGCGTAGTTTTTTATAAATCTTCTATAATACCCTGTTAAACCCAAAAATCCCCTTAGCTTAGATATGTTCTTGGGTTTCAGCCACTCTTTGATTACCTTGATTTTGTTGGAATCTACTTGGGATCCTTCCCTTGATATAATATGACCTAGGTATTCAACTTCCTTCTTCCCAAACGTACATTTGATAGTTTGGTGTAAAACTGGTTCTTTTCCAAAATGGACAATACTTGTTCTAGATGTTTGAGATGTTCTACCCACGTCTTGTTGTACACTAAAATATCATCAAAGAAAACTAATATGAACTTCCTAAGGTAAGGATGAAAGAGCTCATTCATGGTGGCTTGGAAGGTGGTTGGTGAATTTGTTAATCCAAATGGCATGACCTTGAACTCGTAATGCCCTTCATTAGTCCTAAATGTTTTCTTCTCAATGTCTTCTAACCTTACTTGTACTTGGTAGTAACCTGATCTTATATATAACTTGGAAAAATATTCTGCACCCTGTAATTCATCTAACATTTCATCAATGAACGTAATCGGAAACTTTTGCTTATAGTGATTTTATTTAAGCCTCTGTAATATATACATAATCGGAAAGATCCATCCTTCTTTCTAACCAATACTACAGGTGCAGCGTATGGACTTCTACTCTTCATAATGATTCCATGCTTCAGCAGGTCTTGAATTAGGTGCTCTATTTCTGTCTTGTGGTGATGGGAATAATGGTATGGCTTGACATTAACTAAAGTTGAGTCAGTTTTGACTTCGATAATGTGTTCCTTTCTGGAGGTAAATTTATTGGTATATCTTGGAAAACCTTCTCGTATCTCTGGATCAAGGATGAAATCTCCGATGTTTGATGAGTCCCTTCTGTTGATAATAATTCCAAGTGCTAACATTGCGCAACAAATGCTGGTATCCCCTTGTGAATAAGCTTCTTCATCTGTTGAGTAGAGATGACTTGTGTTGGCGGTGCATGAAAACCAAAAAACTGATATTTATGTCCATCCCATTTGAATCTAATGAATTGTTTTATGTGATTTTCTGAATAAGTGCCTCGTGTTCTTAACAATTGCACACCTAAACCAACATCTACTCCTCCTAGGGGAACTGTATAAAAGCTAGACTCTATTGCATAGACGCTTAATTGCAACTTAACTTTATGGCACTTGCCAACTCCCTCTATTTGTTTTCCATCTGCTACCATAACTTTTAAGTCTGCTACTGGGTAAGCAAAAATGTTCAATATTTTTGCAACATTAACATCTACAAAGTTGTGCCTACTTCCTGAGTCCAGCATCACAATAACGCTTTGCTTCTTGATGTAACCTTTAAGCTTCAGTGTTTGTGGTTGAGCTATCCCTATGATGGCTTCTATGGAAATTTGTGGCATCTCGATTTTTGGTTCTGGACTAGGGTTTTCATTTTCTTCATTTTCCTCTTCATCAGAGCTATCTTCTGAGGATTCCTCTTCTTGCATAGCTTCACAGTTGAAGAATATTTTTGTTGCGCATTTGTGTCCTGGATGATACTTGTCTCTGCACTGCTAGCATTTGCCATCTTTTTTTCTTTCGACATTAAATTTTTTTTTTCCTTCACTTCATAAGGGTGGTGGAACGTACTTACTAGTATTCTCTGATGAGGTTTTACCCACCCTTCCTTTGAATTGGCTGTTAGTCCTATCGTTAGTGACATATGGTAGTTTGTGAAGTTTATATTTTCACTGGATAATTATGGCTGCATGTTTGGCCTCCTCAATAGTTTTAGGTTTATGCAATTTTAATTCTTTGTGGATATAATCTTTAAAGCCACAATGGTACATTTTTAGTAGCTCCTCATCTAAAAACCCTCTCTGCTTTACTGCTAACACTTCCCAATCATGAGTGTATTCACTCACTGATCCTTTTTTCTTCAAGTGAACAAATCTCTCATAGACATCATCCTCCTCTTCTTCATGAAACATTTTTAACAGAGCGCTTTTAAGGTTTTGCCAATTGAATTAGCAACCCATGCATTTAGATGACCACCATAAAAACCAATCATAGGCTTCTACTTCTAAGTAATTGGATGAAATGACGATTTTTTCTTGTTCACCGAGTGGAGGGTTTGCTAAAAAAATTGCATCCATCTTATTTACCCATACAATGGTGCCTTTAAAGTTCTTTCCATCATACTTTGGTAATTCCTTTTTGATTTTAAGATGGTTCTTTCCAAGAGAATGCATATAATATTGGTTCCCTTCAAAGTGAAATTTGGGTATTTGTTGCTTCTCATGCCTCATGAAGTCCTGCTCTAGGGAAGTATCCCCTTCTAGAGTCTTGGGACTTTGTGTAGCTGAAGGTGGATTAGTCTCTTCAAACTGCCGGCTCATCAAGCTTTTTAAGAAGGAGATCTCGTCAGCCATTTGGTCTTGCTTACTAACTGAATTTTTGATGTTATCCATGCATTTACATATCTTACTAATGTTCTCTTAGATCTTCTTCATAACGTCATTGTTTTCACTCGTCATTTTGTTACGATTTCTTTTTGAAGACCCAATTTTTTTAAATTAATTAAAAGATATTAATTAATTAAAATAATCTTTTTTTTTAAATTAATTAATTAAATTAAAGTTATATATGTATATATTTTTTATATGCTTAATCTATAAGTATGTTATATCATACCATAACGTACCCTTTTAATCACTTCACTGAATAATCACGTTATTGACTGAACGGTCACATACTTGGTCTGACGGTTGACCCTTAGTGCACATATCACTATAGAGATCACCAGAATAGTAACCGTAGGTCACCCTAGGGATCACCATGATGCAAAATTTCGACAGTTCAATGTACCCACCTCCCACAATCGTAGCGTGGTTAGTCATGGTGCGAAGTTGTCTGTGGGGTTGTGCTACAGCTCGTCGTAGCTACGTTCTAAAAAACCTGCGACTGGCTATTGCTTAGCCGCAAAACCCATGACCACACACTCTAGCCACAACACTAGGAAGAACATGCATAGCCACGAACATTGGTCAGAACACACACAGCCACACGCACTAGCCAGAACACACATAACCACAAACGTAGTTGCTATTTATGGAAAACCCATAGGGCCTGATGGTCAGCAGAACTTATGGGTGTCACCAATCTAATGCTGCCTCTGGTACCATTGTTAGCAATATTTAATTGTTGTAGCTGATAATAAGATTTCAGATAAGATTCCGAATGTAATATTTATATATATATATATATATTTGATAAAAATTGAATCATGATTACAAGGATGAGATGGTGCTCCTTAAATAGGAGTTGACTGGCCACACCTAATCAGAGAGACATGTCCCTTGGGACTAATGTCTCTTCATTTAACTAATTATTTGCTAATTAACTTATTATAATTAATAATTTATTTATTTAAATAATACTTTTAATATTTTAATATTTATTTAATTTGTTATGATCTTAAGTTCATAACAGAGAAAACCACTAAGGAAGTTTTTGACTTGTTAAAGGAGTATGAGGATTTGTTCCCAGCCTTAGTCTCAGAACTAAAGGGGATTAAAGGATACTTGGACAAGATAAAGATAGTTTTGAAACCTTATGGAAAGCCAATCAAGCATCGACCTTACAAATTAAATCCATAACCCAAAGAGAAGGTGAAGAAGGAGATTGATAATATTTTGACTGCAGTACTCATATTTATGATCGATGAAGAAGAATGGATTAGTCCCATTGTGATCCAAGATAATAAAGACTCATGGGACAACATGGTTTGTGTGGATTATAGGATTATTAACAACACCTATGTCCATGATCCATTTCCTACTCCTTTCAGTGATGAGGTCTTGGATAATGTTGCAGGTAATGAATTGTATTCCCTCACTCATGGTTTTTCCAATTATCACCAAGTTCATATTGCAAAAGAAGATAAGAAAAAAAATACCTTCATGACTAAGTGGGGTTCCTATGATTATATGTCATGTCATTTGGCTTGAAGAATGCACCTGTTTTGTTTTCAAGCATTGTGATTGTTGCATTCTAAGACTACATTCATAAGTTCCTTGAGGTATATATGGACAATTGGACAATATAAAACTTGTAGCTTCATGTTCCGGATTATCCACAGTTTTCATTTCAGTCTGTCGACGTTTCGAACCCCAACGGGGGTCCATCATCAGGACGCTTCGAAATGATAGAAAGATTTGAATGAAAGATGAAAGATAAAACTTATTGAAGAAGCACTCCAACTTACTCAGGGTGATGTTTTAATACAGGGGATCCAGAAAAAACTTGAAAATCAAAGTGCTCAAATTCTTCCAAAACTGGTGCCAAATCATAGAGCTCATTGTCCTCATTCCAACGATGCTTGAATCACATCAATACGACACCATATGAGAAAGCTATCGCATTCTGACTTTTTGGGAAAACAAGCAAAAAGTCAAAGTTATAGGTTGACTATGGATGTATGGATGCTAACATGTTAGTCTGTATGTTGACATGGTGTTGATGTCATTTAATGACTGGGAAGTATGACTTGTCAGGAGGGAGCCAATCAAAGGCTGACATATGGGCCAATCACGTGAAGACATGTGGTGATCCAGGTGGATATTGGTGGCCACCCGCTAATTCCATGTGGATCCCCTCTAGTGCTTCTTTCAGTTCTTTCAGTTTCCTTAATTATAGCACAGTTTACTATTTTAGCAGTTTTTCGGGTCCTAAACTTCCGGATCCATTTTGAGGCCCTAAACGACGATTTTTGGGAAATCTACCACCAGCAATGTTTCTGCCTAAAAATTGTCTTTTCCGTCGTAGTCCTCGGAGAGATCTTTCCAATGGGCTATCATGCGCGTCAAATGGAGATAAGACGACCAATTCGCGACCCCAGGAAGTTGATGTACCAACTTACCCAAAAACGGGGCCCACAATTTGG
>APFE031273478.1:54696-65430 GCA_000404065.3 Pinus taeda | reverse complement strand
CTAATTTAAAGGCCCATCATCGAAGGTTTTATATGTTAAGTGTATTGGAATATCAGGCCATCGGGAGTTTGAAATATCGTAAGTCTTTTCTTTCAAGTTACGATAAACTTGAGGTCCAAGGTTCCGCCAAGAGTTGTGAAGTAGTATCGAGGGTTGAGATGTTTATTATATCTGATAATTTTGATATTGTAAGTTGAGGCCCAAATTTTAATAACTCTTGATATGAGATTAGTGGAAGTGAGGGATATCATAAGCTTTTTCATATTAGAAATCTCGATAATGTGTGAAGGGCTTAGCCATGGTGGTTCTATTGAATGGCTAATTTGAATATTATAAATCAATAAAAATTTGATAAAATTGAATATTTACACCAAAATTAATTAATAGTAATATATATTTTGTACATTTTTTAGAGCTGGCAATAAAAATCATCAAACTTCGGCGAAGTGCCATTTGCAAATCGTGTAACCAAATGAGATGAAATGAGAACTGATGGAAATCTTGCAAAACATTGAACGTAATGAAGCAATCAAAATAAAAATACGAAGAAAATAAAAATATCGCAAAATTGTAGGACACTTAACCAAAAGAAAATGTTAAAAGGAAATTTAGCCAAAAAATTATCGAAAGGGTCCCCATTATTTGAAATAAATAAGTAAAAAATGGGGGGGTTGAGTTTTCGCCTCAACACGAACCTAGCAGTAGACAGTTTTGTGAGCCTCTAAAGGTCCACTGCATGTATTGGGTACTCCTTATCGAGCCACAATGATCCTCCATGCATTCGGTTGATAAGAAGCTTGGTACACTACATGCCTGCACCTGTCGTCCCAAACACAAGAAGACTCCTCGGGTTTAGCAACATCGACCATTGAATCCCCCTGAAATCATGTGGAACCTTGATGGATTGACTTCCATCAGCCTTGATCATTGGTTCGGTGTAGACTTCTCACTTCAATGCTGAAATTAGGAGTCTAATAGGTCGTTGTCGATGAACACTACCTTATCATATTTATTGTATAGAGGTTCTATCGTTATAATTATTTCGTCAAATTCATCCTTTGAGATAGAGATCACAATCTTCATCATTGTGTTATACCGACCCTGATATACACAAATCACAGGGGGCTTGAACTTGTTCTTTATATAGTGGGAATTAGGAACACTCTAAACTTGGCAACTCTTCCACCTTAGCTCTGGACTCTGAGAAACTTATCATCACCATGCAGATTAAGTAGAAAAACTCGATACAATGTTTTTTACTAGACCATCTAACTAATTACTATGGAACCTTTCCCTATTCCTTCTCAATCATGTTACCACTGTTAACGGTTGAGCTGGACCTAACTTAGGTGATGCAAAATTGAAAAAGGAAAGATGGAGTTGATGGGTAATTATGGCATCATGATGGGAGGCACTTAGGAATTAATGGTGGGTGTTATGGGAAATATTTAACACAAATTTGAGTTGACATTGGAAATTATTTCTTAATTATTATGAATATGACACATAAAACGTGTGGCCCTCCCCTGATCACAATCCGTTGTGGTGTGGTAGAAATATCTCCGCAACTAGAAGAGACCTGGAAGATATTTTAGGATAACCTCAAATGAAATAACAGACCGACCAATCTAATAGACACAACTAATACATGACAAAGAACTAACTCACTTTACCTAATCCTACCTATGATCTCCTTTTGGATATGTATCAATTTGGAATGGAATTGTTTGATCCCTAGAAGGGTTTCAGGCATGCACCATTCATCCATGCTGGAAGTAGAACACAATCTAGTTGTGAAAGATTAACCACATCTAATTCCTTCACTTCTGAAACAATAAAAGGTCCTAACCAATGCATTTCTAGCTTCCCGAGAAACTTCAAGAATTTTCTATCATATAGAAGAACATGTCCTCCTACCGTAAATTATTTCTGCTTAATATTCCTGTCATGCCATGCCTTATGCCTCTGCTTTTCGAATGTTTGATGGAAATCTGCCATGAACCTAGCCTCATCCAATTCTGAAAGTTCCTCCAACCTCTTCAGAATTGACTCTTCCTCCGTCTTATGAGTGGCTTATGCAATGAAAAGGATCGGAATAGTGAATTTGGCAGGTATGACAACCTCTCATCCATATACTAGCTGGAAAGGTGTATGCTTGTGTAAGCGTTTAACAATTGTGTGATAGGCCCACAGAGTCATTGGCACTCGCTCATCCCAATAATCCTTGTTGGTTGATCATACCTTGGTCAGGCCCCTTTCCAAGATCTTATTGAAAGCCTCCACTATACCATTTTCTTGAGGGTGATACAAGATGCTCCTATGATGCTGTATTATAAAGCTATGAAGTAATGAGGAAATTGTTTCATTTATGAAATGGGTCCCCTGATCACTAGTAAGGCTCCTGGGGCACCCAAATCTGGTGATGATATTCTCAAAAATAAATCTGGTAGCAGTATCTGCAATACAGTCCTTAACCGGTGCATCCTCCTCCCATCTGGTAAGGTACTTAGTGGCAGTGATGATATATTTGGCATGGGAGTGGCATGCTGGGGGATTGATAGGTCCTATAAAGTTGATTGCCCATTTCTCAAAGATTTACAGTGCTCATACTGGTTGAAATGGCATTTCATCTAGTTTTTATGGTTTCCCAGCCCTTTGGAAAACATCACACCTTCGGGCATATTCCTTCACATCCCTGAAAACCATGGGCCACCAATGCCCTACCTGCAGTAATTTCCTTGCAGTGTCCTTTCCCCCAACATTGCCTCCCACGACCCCTAAATGACACTCCCACAATACATCCTATCTCTCATGGTTGAGGACACATCTAAGCAACACTTGATCAAGGCCCAATTTGTACAGTTGTCCCGTAATCAATTGATAATATGCAGCTGGGATGACTATATGCCTCCATTGTGTTGTTGTGTATGCCTTCGTGCGTTTTCCTGTAGCTATAAATGTTTCTATATCCTCCAACTAGTCTGGTACCACTTCAATTCGAAATAGATCGGTGTCCGATAGTTGATCATCAACGTATCCTCCACTTTCACCTGACTCTAGTAGCGAGAGGTCATCGAGCCCCATATTTAGTCAATCTGGCTTAAAAATTACTTCAAATGTGAATTCTTCGAATAATAGAAGGAATCTACAAATCCTACCCTCAAGTATGGATTTACTCAATAAATACTTAAAAGCAGAATGATCAGTGAAAAACTTGAACAGGCCTCCCAACAGGTAATGTTAGAACTTTTGAAGTGAATACGTCATCACAAGCGCCTCAGGCTTGGTTTTGGTATAGTTTTTCTTTGTCATAGATAACTTTCTTCTAGTGAATTAAATGGGGTGATCGAGGTTTCCCTCCCCGGGCTGAGCCAGGACAACTCCTAGTGCAATACATGAGGCATCAATGCGAACATGAAATTATTTGTCCCAATCTAGATAAACTAGTATCGGTGCACTTGCCAACTTCTCTTTTAGTATATTAATTGTAGCATCACATTCTTATGACCACATGAACTAGTCAGTTGTCTTTAACAGCTTCTCCATTGGTGCATTAATCGAGGCATAGTTGTGGATGAACCTCCTGTAGTACCTTGTGTGGCCTAAGGTGAACCTGAGTTGTTTAACACTTATGGGTGGATCCATGTTCACAATCATTGCAACCTTAGCAGGGTATACACACAATCCTTCCTTGCATACTATATGGCTCAAGATAAATCCAAAGTGGAATACAAATATGCACTTCTTCAAGTTTAATGAGATTTGCAATTATCTACATCGATCAAACATGATTCTAAGCAAAATGGAGTGTTTCTTCAACAAACTATAAACTTTTCAATCATCCATATAAACTTCTAGGAACCTGTGGATATAATCTCTAAAAGAAGCAATCGTAATCCTTGAGAACACCGCAGGTGCATTCTTGAGTTCGAATGGCATAACATGGTATGCATAGGACCCCCATTCCATAGCAGATGTGGTTTTCTTCTTATCCTCCTCTGTAATATTAAATTGATGATAGCCAGAGAATCCATTTGTAAAATAATAGACTTCATTCCCTGCCACATTGTCTAAAACTTCATCACTGAACAAAGTGGGAAAAGGATCATGAACATAGGAATTGTTTAGACTGTGGTAGTCCACACAAACACTTATTTCTGTAGCATCCTTCTTATTATGTATAACAATCAGGCTTACCCACTCTACTTCATCAACTGAGAATATAATCCCTACTACTAACATCTTATCTATCTCTTTTTTCAATTTCTCCTTAACTCTCGGGTTTAGTCGGTATGGTCGATGCTTCACTAGTTTTGCATCTAGTTTAAACATGATTTTCATCTCCCCTAACTGCCCCTTAATCCCCTTTAATTATGCAACAGAAGAGGGGAACAAATCTTCATATTCTTTCAAGAGATCAAATATTTCTCTTGTAGTCTGCTCATCATAGTAATCTCCATCGAGGTTAACTTCAGATTTTCATCAGTCCAGATGTTATGTTTTCACAAATTCAAGGGGAGTAAGTATGGAGCATCGATAACAGGCCCATCCTTTATGTCATGTTCCCCCTCAGTTTCATTAAATTCTAGATATCATAATTCCTCCTGATCATCTTCGTCCAGTTCTTTGTTCACCTTCCCACATGCTACAACCTCATGATAGCTGGATTCATATATATGCTCTAAAGTGCTCTGATCTATGCGACCCTCCATCAGCTAGATTTTTGTAAGAAGAATTCACTTGACGGCCTGCAATTCCTCGGCTATCCTTTCCTCACTTTCTAAGAAGGAAAATTTGGCTAACAAAATGATCATCTAGGTGATCCTAGTTTCTAGTTTATCTCATTGTTTCTTCTTTTGCATACCATGCTTTTAGAAAGGTCCTCAGGTTGTGTATTAAACCATTCACCCACAACTCCTTTGCAACTCCTTCCCTGTTCCATCTGCCCTCACATTCTTGCAAATGCTTTCGAGGGTTAGATTCCCCCATGTACTTCACAAAATCATGAGGGTACTCCTCTGATTGTTGAAATCTGACTTCCATTAATGTTTTGATCTTCTCCCATTCTATGATATGGTGGTGGTGAACTCCCCACCCCTTTTATGGTGTTTCTTGTAATGTGAACTTTAGTAGAGGCACTTTGTGTTCTTCAAGAACAGTTGTGTCAACTCTATTGATAAAAAAATTGACTGAATCTATACCATTTAAAATAGGGAATTCTCATACCTCAGTGTCAATGCATTTGATCCAACGGATTTTGGTACAACCCCTAGTGTTGATTTCATATCCACCTTAGTTCAAATCATCCCAAGTTGCCTCAAAGACAACCTATAAAATTTGAATGTTCCGCCAACTAATGGATCCTTTTGCCATTGGGTTGATGTAATACTCCCTTCATGTTGCTAATCGATATAGTTGATCCAACAATTATGGTTCTTCCCTATCATATGTTGGTTCTATGAACCTTGGTCCTTGATAAGGGTTTATGGGTTGGATCACTCTAACCCCTTCTACTTCAAAATTCATCAATTCCTTCTTTAAATCAATTATGGTGTAGTCCTCAAAAGTCTAGTCTATCCCAAGAAACATTGGGTAGGGGTCCTTATCCCCCATGATGTCTATAACTTCAAAGTATGCATATTTATTCACCCATGATACATTTAATTCCACGTCTTCCATTCAGCTGACTGGTAGGATACAATATTGATTTTCCATATGCAACTAGATTGGTGAAAACATCAACTTAGGTCTTCCCAAGTATTCCCAAGTCTTTCTCAAAAAAATGTTGACATCAGAACCTAGATCCAACATGGTGTCCTTAATTTGGAAACCCGCAATTAAGAATCAATCTAGAACTCCCTTCTCATTCTCTTCTTGTTCCTCCACAACCTCCTAGGGTGTATTTCAAGTAGTTTGACAAAGATGATTTATCCCTCAGCCAACCCATCCTTGATAGCAGATTTCATACTTTTCCGCAACTATCCCAACATTTGATCGTCATTCATGATTTGCAAAAATAATTTGAACCATTCTTCTATGGGTCGAGCATTGGTTGTAGTGGATCTAGGCTCCTAGATTTAAGGGATCCTGGGTGCTCCTCTTGTGACCCTCTTCCTAGTGTTAATTTTTTGAAAGTCTATGTGGCTTCCTTGTAATACTACTTTTGTTGTTCAAGGTCATATGAGCACTTTGGTAAAGTTCGTCTTGTAATATTTGGTTATCCAGTGGCTCCTATGTAAGCTCCAACCCTTTTGACTCTGTAGGTGTCTATGTTGATGTTTGATATGGGTGTTGTCTTTGACAACCTTGGTTCTGCATTTATTAAGTTTTCCTCCCATTGTCAGTTGTGTTCCTCCCATTTAGAAATCAACTCTAGATAGTCCTCTGTTGCATATGTGTTATTCTTGCACTGAGAGCACCATGGTCTTTTGGGTAGTGGGAAATATCATGAAAAATGCCCTTATTGTTCACAGTTATAACAAAAAATTGGACCTCTGCCTCTTGTCCTACATACTCTTGTTCCTCCTCCTCCTCTAGGAGTCTCATTGATTCGGAAGGTCGATCGATGCAATCGATCAGCAAGGGAATCTAGTGCCCTACAATGATCAGTATGGTGAGTTGTTTAAGCATATAATTCACAAAATGTGTTGTTTGAAATTGGAGAATTTTTGTAGGATAAGATAGAGACGAGGGGGATTCCCATATCCTCTCCATATCTCACAGTACTCAGTTTGTGTTGAGTTCTGTTAATTCGAGAATGCATGAAATTGGTTGCGCCCTGTTTACAATCCTTGTGTCCCTATCTGTGCCTGTAGTGGGTGTAGATCCAAGTGGTCCAACTAGTGTAGGTGTAGCGTTTTGGCCCCGTAATCTTGGGAATTCCATAGAAACATGACCTTCTACTAGATAGTTAGTACACCATACATTTGGTTGTGCCGACCGTGCCAGTTACAGATCCCTCAACTTCTCTATCAGTTTCACAATTTGATTTTGTAGACCTAACATGGATGTATCATGAGGTGTTTCCCCCCCCGATATTCATGTGGAAATTCCCGCCATAGCCTCAATTCGAGTCACTTGCTCTAAGAGCACTCTTCCAGTGTGTCAAATCTCTATTGAGTTAGTGGTGTGCGGGTAAGGGGCAATAATGCTTTAATGAACCATTCTCATTGATGATTTGGATCTATTGGGTAGCACAATTTACCAATCGCATCCTTGAATCTTTGCATCAACTCCCATGTAGTCTCTCCTTCCCATTGCTTTATCTACCATAGTTCAGACAACCCTTGCTAGTTGGTCTGGCAAAGCTTAAACTATTACACAAATTCCCTCTTGACATCATCTACAGTTAGATTCTAGTGTAGTTTTGACCACTTTATGAACCATCTCAATGTTGTTTTTCTGAGAGTGGTTTGGAATTCAATTAAATTTACATCATCAAGTGTGTGGCAAGCCCTCCAAATGGCTTTGCATAGATACGAATGATTCTCTACATCATCGTTCCCTTTACCAGAGAACTCAGGATACTTGGTGAATGATCCCGCCATATTTGACTGAACTTGTGAGAGGAGGATAAATCCCTGCAACCCAAACTGCAATTATTGTTGCAAGTTTATATCATTGTTACTAGTTCCACTGCTACTAGCACTATATTTGTAGTTAGCATGCACACTCAAAACTCTTATAGTTTTGATTAACTTAGATAAATATTTATTAGGATTATGATAGAGTACCAGGGGAAAGTTGGGGGAGATACTGCCTGAGATTTGGGGAGGAAAATATTTACTTCCATTGGATGCATCATTTTCCACAAATAGTCTCCATATAGAAAAGTGCACATCATCATCTAGGCCTTCCTTGGAGCCTAGGGGGCCCATTCCATCTGATGTTTCCATTTCTACTAGCGAGGGTGGGTCCCTGTCACCTTCCTGACCCACAGTCGTTATGGTCATCTTTTCTCTTCCCGTTGGACCAACTTTCACACTTTATTCCTCTTTCGGATCTCTTAACACCATGCCTTCTTGGTGTAAACTCTTCTTCCGCCTCTTAATTTTCTATAAATCCCTCTCCTGCCATTTCTTGGCTATCTATGCTCTCCTTTGCACCCTTAGATCCCTCAACTTTCAAAAGTCATTTGTGTCCATTCTTGTGACATTCTCGTAGTCCCCCACTTAATAGCATCCCTTCCTTTAAGTTTTTCACCCAGTACTTAGCAATTAAGCTGCCATGTTCGGGTTCTAGAATACCACCAAGTTCTCCTCCACCATTAGAATCCTAACCCACAATAGAATTTACTTCGATAGTATTCCTCTCAATCCTGACCTAAACGTAGCTTCAACTTTAGAAAAGTATTGATGACTTTATGTTTTGAACTCAATAATGTATCCCTCTAGCATGGTCTACAACTAGAAATCTATAGCTCATGTCAGATTTGTGTCAAGGTGATGTAGCTCAATAAGATCTGTTTGATTCCAGGCGTGACAATATGGGTTTTTTCCTCTATTTTTTCCTTTTACTTACAAGATCCACAACCAGTTGTAAAGCTCCTCTGGAAATTTTCCCCATAATATCTCGTGTTGATCGCTAGCCGATTCAGAGTATATGATCTCTTCCTTCAACTTCCCTACACCTCATCAATGGAGTTGAGCTTGTTGAGATACGAACCAGTCCACTTTCTCGTGCCACTAGTCTTCCAAATCCTTCTTAAATATCCTTGATACCATATTCCAAACCCCTTTTTGAAATTTTAGGGTCCTGACAATAGAACCATATGTTGGTGTAAAACAATCAACAGGGTTGAGACCCCAGGTTTAGGCACAGGGGCCAACAAAGCTCTATTGTAGTCTAGCACAATGCCAACATTTTCACCTTACCCAAAAAGGATAATGAATCTTACCTAAGGCATGTCGCAACCTTAGTTAGATGGGATTTGAAGTCCATTACCAAGGAGAGGTCACAGGAGGAACACATAGGTCAAGGAGTTGAACTATGTCAATCATACAATTGTTAGGTCCCTATAATACTAGTGATTGCCCCATTACTATTGTAGTTGTATCCCTTATTAATATTGTTGTGCCCCTATTGTCCCGATATTGTTATTACTGTACCCCATAGAATCCCTCTATTGTTATTTTTGTGCCTTTATATTATTATTGTTAGGTTGGTTGGGTTATATTATGACTCCTTAGACTCCTATATATAGAAAGGAGGTTTTGTCATTTGAATCATCCAAGAATTTCTCTTTTGTGTAATGTAAAGGAGGTTTCCCCCTCGAAGAGGCTGAATTATAAGGTGTTGATCTATCTTTTCTATCTTTTTGTGAGCTGGTTTCATGACATTTGGTATCAGAGCTTTAGATTCTAGGGTTTCGCTGCTCCAAGTAAGTCATCGTGGAATTTTTGCTATAACTTTTCTTCTACGATGTTTCAGAAGTGAAACAAAAAACCCATTTGATACGAAATCACACTGAACTTCGGATCTGAATTTCAAAGCACTTTGTACTATATTTGCAGAGATATGATCTGAGGAAGTTGGTCTTTTTGCAGACTCTTGAATTACATTCCAAATAGGCGACCTGGGGAAAATCATCATAACTTTCTCTGTGAGCATTGGATTGAAATTTCTTAAGAAGGTACAGAAAGAGTACAGAATGTAGTTTCTTGTATATATTTTTTAGAGCCAAAGGTTGAAACAGCAACATGTGGCACGTCATACAAGTTCGCTCTATTGAACCAGTCTATAATCAAGTCACTATGGGAGATTTGGCATAACTCTTCCTTGGAGAATCCAATTTGGATCCAACTAGTGGCATTGGAAAGAGGACACAAAGGGCTACTGCAGGTCACAATTTTAGAACCGGATGATCCAAAATTGCAGAGATACATCAGAGGCAATATAGAGCTCCTACAAAGTGAAAAAGGTGTGTAGATTTTTTAAAATTTTTGCTTAAGCTTGGTTTGAAAAATTATTTTGAAGGAATTCAAAGGGCATAGTAGAGCATTATTATTGGTAACTGGTGCCCCGAGTAAAGAAAATGCAAACACCTAGTAAGCAACCTAAAATCTCTAGCATGACTTATGAAGAAGAGGAAGAAATGCAACATGATATATCAAAATTACGAGACCAAGTGCAACAAATGTCACTCGCACAAAATGTAACAGAATCTAAGATGGATGGTTTAAAGAAAAATGAAGAAGCTAAAATGAATGACTTGGAAGCTAAGATGGACGAATTGAAGATAGATTTGAAGACAGATTTGAAGACAGGCATGACAGATTTGAAGACAGATTTGACAAATGTTCTACAAGCAATACTTACTAATAATGAAAGGGTAGTAAAGGAAACTCATGATGTGAACAAAAGAAATGTTAATCATGATTTCATAGACTCTAATGTTGGATCAAAGACCCACCATATTCCAAAAATCGATATGAGGAAGTTTGATGGCAAGGATCCTGCAACATGGATAGTATAGATGGAACAATTTATCAATCTCAATAATGTGCAAAACACACAAAAGGTACGTATTGCAACTTTATCTTTGGAACCAAATCAGTTTGTATGGTATCAATGGCTTTTCTCTCGTAAACAAATTATCACTTGGGCAATTGTTACAGAAGAATTGACAGCACATTATGAGGATACAAAAAGCAACATTTTTTTTAGCCAATTGATAAGTCTCAAACAAAAGGGTTCAATAATGGAGCACATTGAGAAGTTCCAAAAATTGAACAT
>APFE031273478.1:0-31802 GCA_000404065.3 Pinus taeda | reverse complement strand
CAACCATATAAACAAATGTCCCTCAAGCAAGCTAAGAAGATAATAAATTATCACCAAAGTATTATGGTCCATACAAGGTGTTGCAAAAGATTGGTACTATGGCATACAAATTGGAGCTTCCTGCAGCTTCTATATTGCACCTAGTTTTCCATGTTTCATGTTTAAAGAAGGTATAGGCGACAAGCTCCCAGTTCAAACAATATTGCCAGAACTTGACGAGGAAGGAAAAATTATATTGGAACCGAAAGTTGTCACAGAAACAAGAACTCGACAACTATGAAGTCGATCAATTTTGGAGTATCTCATCAAGTGGAAGAACTTATCCGCTGAAGATTCCACATGGGAGGATGAGAATTTTATACAGAAGTATCCAAAACTACTCAAGCATTGAGGACAACACTTTTTTTAAACGTGAGGGGCATGTTAGGTCCCTATAATACTAGTGATTACCCCATTACTATTGTAGTTGTATCCCTTATTAATATTGTTGTGCCCCTATTGTCCCCATATTGTTATTACTATGCCCCATAGAATCCCTCTATTTTTATTTTTGTGCCTTTATATTATTATTGTTAGGTTGATTGGGTTTTATTTTGACTTCTTAGACTCCTATATATAGAAAGGAGGTTTTGTCATTTGAATCATCCAAGAATTTCTCATTTGTGTAATGTAAAGGAGGTTCCCCCTTGAAGAGGCTGAATTATAAGGCGTTGATCTATCTTTTCTATCTTTTTGTGAGCTGGTTTCATAAAAACAACTTAGTCACAATAGATCATTAACATGTATAAGATAAATACGACACATATAATTCTATTAAAAAAATTTAATAAGCCATATAACCTTTCATGCACTACACAGATATCCCA
Source organism: Pinus taeda (assembly GCA_000404065.3). NCBI lineage: Eukaryota > Viridiplantae > Streptophyta > Pinopsida > Pinales > Pinaceae > Pinus > Pinus taeda. The sequence goes on along the minus strand of APFE031273478.1, from coordinate 30,936 downwards.
ACAAAATCCCTTTTTTATTAATTCATATGGCAATACAATTGGCTCAAGAGTCTCATATCAACATACAAATATATCATAAGAGATCGATGTATAACACATCAATAGATATAGCGTGGCTCAACTAGCTCGACAATAACAATTTGGTACCTTCTCTCCCCTCTTTCTTTCTTAGGTCCCTATACTACTAGTGTAACCCCTTATTGTTATTAGTGCAACCTCCTTATTATATTGTTATGCCCATGTAGTCCCCATATTGTTATTATTGTTCCCATAGAAGCCCACTATTGTTATTGTTGCGCCCTTACATTATTATTGTTATGTCGGCTTTGATTATATTATGACCCCTTAGACTCCTATATATAGAAAGGAGGTCTTGTCATTTGTATCATCCAAGAATTGTTCATTTGTGTAATGTAAAGGAGGTTTCCCCCTCGAAGAGGTTGTTTTCTAAGGCATTGATCTATCTTTTCTGTCTTTTTTTGAGCTGGTTTCATAACATTTGGTATCAGAGCTTTGGATTCTAGGGTTTCGTTGCTTCAAAATAGGTCATCGTGGAATGTTCGCTATAACTTTGTTTATGTGATGCTTCAAAAGCTACAAAAACAACCCATTTGAGAATAAATCACGCTGAATCTCTAGTCTGAATTTTAAATCTTGTGCCGGTATATTTTCGAATATATGATCCCCGAAAGTTAGGGTTTTTGAAATATCCCGAATTACATCCCAAACAGGTGGCCATGGGAAAATCATCATAACTATCTCTCTGAGTATCTGATTCAAATTTTGTAAAAAGTGATAGAAAGAATATGGATTGTAGTTTTTTGGATATCATTTTTAGAACCTAAGGTCGAAATAGTAACCCATGGCACGTCGTACAATTTTGCAATAATGAACTAGTCTATAATTAGGTCATCGCAGGAGATTAGACATAACTCTTTCTTCAGGAATCCCATTGTGATCAGACTTGTAGGTTAGAAAGATGACTTAGAGGGCTAGCACAGGCCAAAATTTCAAAACTTAAAGATCCAAAATTACAGAGTTACAGTCATTTCAAGATCGAGCTCCTAAAATCAAGAAAATGTGATATGAGGAAGTTTGATGGCAAGGATCCGGTAAATTAGATACTACAGATGGAGCAATATTTTGATCTACATGAGGTTAAATTGTTACAAAAGGTGCACATTTCATATTTATATTTAGAACCAAATCAATTTTTATGGTATAAAGGGCTTTGTTCTCGTAAACCACTTGTCACATGGTCAATTTTCACAGAGGAAATGATAGCACATTATGAGGATACAAAGAGAAACACCTTATTTAGCCAATTGATAAATCTCAAACAAAAGGGTTCAGTGGTAGAGCACATTGAGGACTTTCAAAAATTGAATATAAGGGTAAATGATATTCTAGAGAAGCAAAGGATTGATGTCTTCATAGGGACTTTAAAGGGTAACATTCAACATGAGGTTCGTCTTTGGGAACTTGAATCATTGTAGAAGGCATTAAGGTTGGAAAGACAAATTGAAATCAAAATTATGGCAACAAGAAATCCTACCACTCACAATTATAAAGATGGAAGCATTGTTGTTTCTAGCCTTCCACAACCTAGGTTGACACCACAACAATTGGAAGAAAAAGGAGGAAATGACCTTTGTTACAGTTGTGATAGCAAATACACTAAAGGTCATAAGTGTGTTGAGAAGAAATTATTTTACATTGATTGTGAAGAGGAGGAAGAAAAGGATCAAGAAATGTCAAAAGAAGAGGATATACCCCAGGAACCAACCCTAGAGAAAGAAGAAACGAATCCGACCATATCTTGTAATGCATTGGTAGGAATTACCACTCCTCAAACTCTCAATATAGAAGGGCATATCAAGAAGAAAAAGGTTCAAGAAGTGAAAGATCACATCGAGCACCAAGAGATGAATCTAAACATATCTTGTAATGCATTGGCACGAATTACCACTCCTCAAACTCTCAAGGTAGAAGGGCATATCAAGAAGAAAAAGGTTCAAGCAGTGAAAGATCACATCGAGCATCAACAACAAGTTCTCCAACTTTTAAAGGATAACCCCACTTTGGTGCAAAATCGAATAAAACAACAAGAAGATCAACATTTCACTGAAAGAAGTTTTGATGTAGGTGATTGGTTATTTTTACAGCTACAACCATACAAACAAATGTCCCTTAAACAAGCTAAGAAGGATAATAAATTATCACCAAATTACTATGGTCCTTACAAGGTGATGCAAAAGATTGGTACTATGGAATACAAATTGGAGCTTCCTGCATCTTCCTGATTTCCCCTAGTTTTCCATGTTTCATGCTTAAAGAAGGTTATAGGTGACAAGATCCCAGTTCAAAAAATATTGTCAGAACTTTACGAGAAAGGAAAAATCATATTGGAACCTAAAGCAGTCACGGAAAAAAGAACCCAACAACTATGAAATCGATCAATTTCAGATTACCTCATCAAGTGGAAGAACTTAACCACTAAAGATTCCATATGGGGGGACGAGAATTTTATACAAAAGCATCCAGAACTACTCAAGCATTGAGGACAACACTTTTTGAAGGAGAGGGGCATGTTAGGTCCCTATACTACTAGTGTAACCACTTATTGTTATTAGTGCAACCCCCTTATTATATTGTTGTGCCCATTTAGTCCCCATATTGTTATTATTGTTCCCATAGAAGCCCACTATTGTTATTTTTGTGCCCTTACATTATTATCATTATGACGACTTCGATTATATTATGACCCCTTAGAATCCTATATATAGAAAGGAGTTCTTGTCATTTGTATCATCCAAGAATTGTTCATTTGTGTAATGTAAAGGAGGTTGACCCATCAAAGAGGCTAACTTCTAAGGCGTTGATCTATCTTTTCTATATTTTTGTGAGCTGGTTTAATAACACTATTTTCCCCACACCCTTCCCTATATTTATGCCCATGCTTAGAGTACCAATTCTTTCTTGGAGACTCCACCTTATTCCTCGCTTGGCTACTTCTGTTGCTTGGATTCCATTATTATTTTCCACTCTGTTGTGGTTGCCTTCATCTGCTATTCCTCCATAATTGGTAGTTCTCTACAAGTTCCTTCCTTCTTGTCAGTTATCTCCCTTACAACTTTCCAACAACTATCTCCACAAAATATCAACAACATTTCGTCCTGTCATCAACGTTCTTTAGCTCTTCAAAAAAAGGACCCAAAAAGCTCTATCTATCACCTGTTCTAAAGAATTTGATATATATGATTTTGATGAGTTTGATATTAGTTTTGATCTGATAGCAATGATTCCTGTAAGGCTAATCATATTTCTTTAGAAAATGTTATGTTTGTAGAGAGCATTGTATGAAGCAAGCTCCTCGATCTTGATGTGTCTGCATTGATAATTATTTGGTGAAGCCAGGATGATGTGTTGATCCAAACCTCTACTTCCTAAGTGTTCCAAGGTATGATTTTGGTTTTTGTTTTATATACTAATGATCTACACTTGACAGGTAATGAGCCTCTGATGATCTAAGTAAGAGGGAGATGGCTTCTGAAGCTCGAAATAATGAATCATGGCATGATGAATTGATTTGTGAAGTTGGGAAAAGATAATCTATATTGTGAAGCTATTGAAGAGGTATTGGAAAGTGGAAATGTAAATCCTTGGACACTTCGATTGAATTTCAAGAAGTTTTGAGGAGATATTGCTTAACTCAACTTGGAAACCGACAGTTGATTGAAGCATTGATGTTCTATTTTGAAACCTCACCCGTATATATACAGGATGCCCATAGAACTTAACTAAATTCATGATTGAAATAATTCATCTACTTTGAGTTTCCATCAAGCATCCTTCGATATTCTTGCATGGGATGATCAATTTTGATCTCAAATATTCATTCTATGGTATGATATCTTCCATGATATTTTTGGATGATAGGTGTGTAGCACAACCAAAATTGAATACGATGTTGCTAGCATGCCAAGCTATGTGGTAGGATGAAGAAGATCCTTGGAAAACCATCTAAGCATGATCTGGATATGACATGGAATCGATTGGCAAGGAATCCCTTGTATAGATGGGACTGAGTTACCTTCATATATTGAGATAGTGTTGTTGTACGAGACAAGCTCAATCTTGTGGTTAATACCTACTTGAGAGGGAGGATGAATATGTTATCCCTTTTGTGATATATATATGTATATGATTTTTTATGTTCTAATATGATATTTGATTTGATTTCATGAATGAACAGGAGACTACAGTTATTTCTACATTATGATCAAGTTGATACCTCATATGAACATAATGATATGATAGAGAGCATCATTGATCAAGGACACTGAGTCAGCTCCCCCCCCCCCCGTCTGAGCTCCCAAGGTGAGGAATAGAGATAAAGGGCTCATGGGGTTGAGGGAACTATGGACAATAGGGTGTCACTCCTATCTATTACCCATAGGGTTGGAGTAGTAGCTCAACTTATCTTTGTCTTTGCATCGTATACCCCAGTTGGCATCATACCAACAAGCAGGGCTTGTTGGGATCGGCCGTCCCTGTCTAGAAAATGGGTTGAGGAGGCTTTGAGGCATATGATCCTTACCTCTTAGTAAGTCAAGTATCTCATCCAATCTCAAATTATGATGCAGGTGTTCTACCACATGATTCTCGATGGTTATTTTAGGGAATATAAGAAGGCAATATGATGGGTTGAGTAGTAGATCCCTATATCACCTATTGCTCGATATGGGGTTGTACTAGCAGCTCCCCCATGAGATTCCAAGTTGAGATATGCTCTCTGATATGGTTCCAAGTTGAGATGTGCTCCCTAGTGATATGCTTTCTGATGAAGATGTGGGTTGTAGATCTAACTCCTCGATGATATTTCTAGGTTGTAGCCCACTAACATAGATTTTGGGTAGTAGCACGATGGAAAAAGGGTGGTAGACTAAGCTCCCCTTCGATGTCAAAATTCTTCTTCTTTTAGATTCAAGAATATTCAGCATATGAATAGGGAGAATCAAGATATCATCATGAATGAGAAAGATATGAATTGACATGATCAATGATGATACGAAATGATGAGATACTTGAGATTAGATATGATTTGGTGATAAGATACACATAGCATGGTGCAGGTGGAATTCTCCCTAGTTGAGAGGGAGTGTTAAAATATGAAATTATGGTCGAATTCCACTTTGTACAGTTCACTTGATGAAGATAATGATTGGATTGAATTCCTCTTTTCAAGAGTACCAAAATTGACCTAAAGATCAATCAGATCATATAAGGAAAGTGTACTTATGAAGAGAAGCCCACATGTGCATATTTGATAAGGTCAACTCTAAAGAAAAGTGGACCACCTTGGAAGGTTATAAACACAAGTGACCTCTACCTCAGTTAGACACAATAATTATACACTCTTATATCTTTCTTTTGTCTTCCACAAGTCTGAGGCTCATTCATAGAGGAATAGGTTTGCTCAAAGGTAAAATTGTAGGGTTTGAAGCTCTCATTTCAGATATAAGGTTTTGGGCCACGGTCGTAGGCACAACACAAAAGGATCCCAACCATAACCACTCCCACATAGGCTCATGCATGCGACTAGAGCCTTCCAGTCGCACAAACAACGCACTATGCATGCAACTAGGAGTTATAGTTTCCAAATCTGACCCCAGTCGCTCGCGTGTCAGGCTTAAGGGAGTGACTCAGAAGTTATAGTCACTTGCCTAACTCCTCCTCTGTGTGATCAAGACCTAAAAGATGAAATCTTGGTCTTCCAAAAATTTCACTCAGTGACCACAGGGTTCGACAGTTGACTGCAGACAATGACAGTTCATTACAGACCCCAGAATTAGATTTTTTAGTATATACATTTTTGGGTTCATTTCATGGATGTTGTAGTTGTTTTTTGGTTAGTTTCATATATGAAGATATGGATCATTGTACTCTCTTTTGCTGAATCATTTGATGAAAATATACTAAGAAGAATAATTTGAAAGGTTTTTCCCCATTGTGGGGTTTTCCCTGGTCTCCAACCAATCTTGGAGTCTCTATGTGTGAATGCTTTTCTTCTATTTTTCCTTTATGTTCCTCTACATTGATGATGATGATATTGATCTTTCTACATAGTTGCATATGCTGCTAAATAATGATGTAAATGTGAATAATTTTATGATGTTATGGGGTGAACTTAATGTGTTAATGATGAAATGAAATTATCAAATAAAATAACAATATAGCCTTAAGAAAAATTAACAGACCCCAACCAAAAGATCCTCATAGTACCATCATACAACACTGTAAGGAAGAACCACCCACAATGGAAGGAGAGGCGGAGGAAACAAGGGGACCTAGGAGTTTTGAAGGTTCCAATAAGGGACAAGAGTAGACAACCAAGTGAACAAGAATCATTTGTAGGGATGGGGGATGAAAAGCAACTAGGCCTAAGAACCTTGTTACATTTGAATTCCCTATATAAGAACATGATGGAATGGTTATTATGAAAAATATTACTCCCTTTGTTCTTTGTAACTTTCTTGGCCCCCTAAGCGAAGAACCAAACACCTTTTTTATTTATTTTTATGCCCTCTTTCATAGCTATGATTACTCTATCAATGCACAAAAGTTAAGACTATTTCTAGCTACTCTAAAGGACACAACCCTTTGTTGGTTTATGGGGCTTGGGGTAAAATCCATCCAAACTTGGGACAAAATGAAAAGTAAATTTTTAAAGAAATATTAGGACTACTGTAAATTCTAGGACATTAAAGAAGAAATCTTTAAAATGTCACAAAAACATGATGAAATATTGGAACATTACATGGAAATATTCAATACAATCTACAGAGAACAAAACAAAATACTCTAGACAATGATCTCTACGTATTAATTTCCTAAAATGGTATGGGAAGATTTCATTGATACATTTAATCTGATGGGAATGGGGGATGTCTCTAAATTAACCTATGAGCATATTTGTGAGTTATGTAGATGATATTATCAAGAAAGCTCCAAGTATGGGAGAGACTCTTGAAATACTACTCTTAGAATTAATAAATCACCGAGGACAAGGGTGGCCAAAGATGAATTGGGAAACTTGTCAGAAAACTTTAAGATTAATATTCTTAGCACATTAAGTTCCCATATCAACACTTTGCAAGCTAAAAATTAAAGAGAGGAATTTGAGCTAGCTCTGGCAATATTTTGTTCCAAATTTTGGAAGAAACACCCTCTTCTGGAATGTCCCCTATATAGAATTTAGACTTGCACCATCTATGAGAAAACAAATGCCACTGACAATTGACCATATCTACGAGGGATTAAGAAAATATTCCAAGGAGCTAATGAGGAGACCGATAAATTTTTCTTTGTAACTGAAATGAAACCTGTACTTTCCAATATTTTTCTCCACAATGAAACTCATTCCCAAGGTGGTACTTCCCAGTACCATGGCCACAATAGTTTTTTCTAACACAAAACTAGGCCTAGTGACAGGGTCATAGGGGACCTTCTCCTTTTAGGAACATGCCATCCCAAACCCCATAATACCATCCTCATTAACCATCTCCACAATAGCTTTAGTTACCATCTAATCAGCCACCTCAAAGACCATAATTACCTACTCAAATCCCACCTAAATATATATATATATATAGTATAACCCCCCTACAACACTAAACTACCACAATTTCCCACTTTTGTTATTTCCCCAATGGAATATTAATGTATTCATTTACAATCAAGGCAGGTGAACTATGATTTAGTTTCCCCTTTAATTCAAAAACAAGATTGTTATGTGGACTTATCCCTCTTGTGGACAAGAGCGATCTTCCTAGACTTCAAAGAACCCTAGTAACAAACAAACAAGAACTACTACCTTTCTCTAGACTATGATTAAATGAAAAGAAAATACAATGATAGAGGCCTTTTACTAATTAAAAAAAACAATCGATGAATTCCCATTTAAATCTTTTGATGATTCACTCCTCTATGCTTTAGAGATCCTCTCGTCGCTCCCCACAGCGTCTCCATAATATCCTGAAAGAGATCTGCATAGACAAATATAAACAAGATATCAAAGCATCCAACATATAACCACAGAGATAAATGGACTAATTAACCAATTATATATCATAAATTGATCAATATGTAATCACAATATATGTAGGTGATCAAGAAGTCCTACAAATTAGATCATAAAATATGTAATTGAGAAAGAACAGTTGCTTTTATATTAATAAACTAGAGAAAAGACTTGCAACCATATAGCCTTTATGTTACAAGTCTCTTCTACAATCTCCAACCCTTTCCCTTGCAAGAATAGCCTTCCAACCTTACTCCACCAGCATAAACCAACTTCCAACAGTCCTCTCCCAATTCTCAGACTTGTAGTAGCTTTATAGGCCAAGAATGGGAAGTTTTTGATCCATTCTCCAAGGAATGAGATCCACTACTAGTGGGATAGAGGTTCCACAAAGGAAGGGGAGTTGCTCCATGATGGGAGGGATTAGGGCTAAATAAGAACCTAATCGAAGCTTGTTGGTTGGGATAGATGCTACCAACAATGCTTCTAGACTTTTCTTTGTATTTTTACATTCGTTGAGTCATGTTCATGGGTCATAGTGTAAGATAGTGCATACTTATGCGCATATTTTAATGGTATTCTCTAGGTATGCACGTAAATTAACTAGGGAACTATGCAAGTAGCCAAAATAGGGTTTTTTTACCATGGGTTCAAGGAATTCCACTTTATTTGGGATGATTTAGATTCTAACTTTGCAAGGGAATGTCTTGGGACACATTTGTGGATACCGAAAGATCCATACCGATGGTCATTTTCCTAATGCGACAAAATGATGTGTAACAAATTCTCCCCTAAAGTGTAAAGTCAGAAGAGATATATGATGATTGAAGTGATTTATCATGCAAAGTTTTGTGTTAGATACTATAATCGGAGACCTGAAGCAATCAATCAAATGCTACAATGCAATATATAATATCATCATGGAGGTAGGCATTCCCATACTCAGAGTGTAAATGTCCCAAAGAACAATATGGAAATACATCTGAAGATCCATGTCAATAGAAAACATAGCTTGGATGCAACCATCAATGGATCTATGTTTACAATCATGAATATTTAATAACTACACGTAGCCTTGATGGATTAAACTAGATCCACGGTCTTGATCTCCATCTCTTGATCTGTAGTATGAATCTAGCCATGCGAGTGAATGTCTTGAAGTCGAACATGGTAGAAACCACTTGATTACTAGTCAATGATGTGAACCATAAACAAGCATGAGAAAAAACACCAATAATGACAATGGCCCTCAAGGTACATCTAGTATAAAATATGAAGTGTGAATTGATGTGTTGATGTCGAACACTCATAAAATCACTCGATCAAAGATCAATGATGAGAACATATCGTCGAAGGCAAGAAACTTTCCATTAAGGCATGCAGGCTCCAAGGTACTGAAGGTTTCTAGATTACCTTCCTGGATAGTGAGTTGAAGTCGATAGGAAGCGATTTGTCGCAGGAGGGCCTACAACACAAAAATCATTTCAAGTTTTTAAGAATAAAAGTTTAGAGAAATAAAGAACTGACTCAAGGATGGTCGATTCAACTAAAGGCTAAGACTAGAAAAGTAATTTGAATGAGGTTGGACTTCTCTTGAACATATAAAAGACACGACAGGATGAATTGGAAACATTTGACTCAAAAATATAACCCAAACCATCTGAAGACTTTCAATAAGTTATGGTCAATTGAGAGGCAAATGGATTTCCCAACCTAGAAACAAAAGTGATGGAGTGTCATGTTCAAGAGCGACATATTGCCTTTATAAAATAAAAAACAAATATTCTTTCTCACTTTTCCCCCACCGTTACTGGAAAGTACCTCTTTATTTTTTACAAGCTTTAGGAGGATAACATATGCTTGTTCTGTAAGGTCATCCTTTGGATGAGTCCTTCAAAGTATTTTTAATGAACCCTAAGAAGGAGTGGTTCAGTCTCATCATGCTTAATGAGTCTTGTGCTATTTAGATTTTATGAGCCTAGTGAAGGGGTAACTCAATTTTGTTTTCATATTTAAATAGTTTGAAAAGACACAAAAAGAAAGCTTGTTCAACTCTTTCAACGTAAATTGTAATGAAGCCAAAGAAAGTAAATCTTGATGTTTTTCAATTTTAGGGAGTTAGGAGGAAAACATAAGAAAACTCCACAATGTCCTTTTTCGTAAATTGAGTCCCTCAAGCCCAAAAAAGGGCAAAATAATTTTGGAAAGATCTCTATTGACCATGATTAGTCAATGTATACATTTTTCATAAATAGTCTAGTCCAGTCTGTAAAAGGGGTAAACTTATACTGAATAGAAGGTTTCTCATTTACTTTTACGAGATCGAACAATCAAGTACTCAAAAGTATTTTCGTGTTTAAGGAGTTTGAAAAGGGTGTAAAGATAACTCCAAGGTTTCTCTCTTTTCATAAGTTTTTAACGAGTTCAAAAAAGTGATAAAAATGTACTCATATCACCGAATTTTAATTTAATTAACAAGCAGGAAAATACAGAAAGAACTCGACATTTTCATATGTTTTACGAGCATGAAAAGAATAACCAAAATGGACTAAAATTAGGTTTCATTTTTACACAAGCTTGAAACATAGTAAAAACTATGCTTGAAATAAGTTTGCATGCCCCCAACACATCAACATAGGCACATGCCCCCCCACCCTCCCTCCCAAGATTCTTTTTGCTCGCCTAAGTATACTACTGGTTACTAATAGGTGAATGAAAAGAAGGTTCATTTACAAGATCAGGTGAAAGACTCGACTCAATTAGGGGAGGATTTGTTTCATTTTTTAATGAGCTTGAAATATAACTATGCTCATGGAACCTTGTTTCATTTTTTTGTGAACTTAAAATAAAAAATAACTATGCTCGTAAGAACCAGTGTCATTTTTAACGAGGTTGACATGGTAAAAGAACTATCCTCTTATTCAATTGTTTCATTTTTTGACGAAGTTGAAATAACAAAAGAACTATCCTCATGGGAATTTGTTTCATTTTTATGCGATCTTGAAACAAAAATAACTATGCTCGAAAGTGGTTTCATTTTTACACAAGCTTGAAGAAAATAGGAAAATGTGCTTGAGAGTGGTTTCAATTTTACACAAGATTGAAACAAAGAGGAAACTATGCTTGAGATAAATTTTCATGCCTGCAACGAAGTCACCATGTTTTTATGTGGACTTATCCCTCTTGCGGACAAGAGCAATCTCCCTAGACTTCAAAGAACCCTAGTAACAAACAAATAGGAATTGCGACCTTTCTCTAGACTCTCATTGACTAAAAGAAAATACAATCATAGAGGCCTCTTACCGATTAAATGAAATTATTGATGAAGTCCCCTTCAAAGATTCTAACCATTCACTCCCCGATCCTTTAAAGATCCTCTTGTCGCTCCCCACAACTTCTCCATAATATCTTGAAAGAGATCTGCATAGACAGAGACAAACAAGAGATCAAAGCATCCAGCATATAACCAAATAAATAAATGGACTAATTAACCAATTATATATCATAAATTGATAAATATGCAATCCCAATCTATGTAGGTGATCAAGGATTCCTACAAATTAGATCAACAAAGATGTAATTGAGAAAGAACAATTTCTTTTATATTAATAAACTAGATAAAATCCTTACAACTATATAGCCATCATGTTGCAAGTCCCTTCTACAATATCCAACCCTTTCCCTTGCAAGAATATCCTTCCAACCTTATTCCAATAGCATAAACCTACTTCCAATAGTCCTCTCCCAATCCTCAGACTTGTAGTAGATTTATAACCCAAGAATGGGAAGTTTTTGATCCATTCTCTAAGGGATGAGATCCACTATTATTGGGACAGGGGTTCTACAAAGGAAAGGGAGTTGCTCCATGATGGGAGGGAGCAGGGCTGAATAGGCACCCATTCGAAGCTTGTTGGTTGGGATAAATGCTACCAGCAATGCTTCTAGACTTTACTTTTTATTTTTACATTCGTTGAGTCATGTTCATAGGTCATAGTGTAAGACAATGGTTACTTATATGCATCTTTTAATAGTCTTCTCTCTGTATGCACAAAAATTAACTAGGGAACTACGCAGGTAGCCAAAACATGGTTTTTGTGCCATTGGATCCATTGTAACATGCATTTTTTTTGTCTTTAATATTCATTTTTCATACAAGAACTTGAAAATACTTCAAAAAGAAGAGATAAAGCTAGACAAAGAAGTGATAATGGCATAGTGGAATTGCTAAAAGAACTGTAAAAGAATCAACCTCGAAGTAGCCAAAGTTGCTATACAAACAAATCAAGTCATTATATAAACGGTTATATAGAACTAGACCCGATATATATATATATATATATATATATATATATATATATATAAGTGCCTATTGAAACGAGAAGCAAATAAAGAAATATATCGGATTTACAAAGGAAACAAGTGTTAAAACATATATAGCTAGACCTGAAATATATACATTGTGTTTAAAAGTTTGGCGGGTCCATTGTATCAAAAATCCCTTTATATACATGCATATGGGTTCCATTGATCGCGCTTTGTGATGACGGACCCGAAAATATATATATTATGTTTTATAATTACGACGGGTCCGTCATATCGCATACAATTAGAATATTATATATAATATATATTTATATGTTAATATGAAAGCGATGATTGCGATGAGCGATGGGGATTCTGGACTTGATAGTTTATATGGTATATCTTATAACTCAGCATGTCCATCATATCGCAGATTGTTAAGAAGTGGGTCAATACAACGTTGAAAAGGGCCTATTGCGATTGCGATAAAGTTATGCTTCGATAGTTGTGCAAAGCCCGCGTTAGAAGCGGAAAAAGCATGCTTTATGGTATATTTTCATTATTAAAGGTATATAATAGAAAATCGCAGATATGAATATGCATAAGTCCAACATTACGTTAATGCACCACTAGAAAGGGGCCGATTGCAATTTGCGATGGGAAGTCTATGGAGCACTGAAAAGGTGGATCTAATGGATTTATGAAGAAGAGTTAATACTTTTTCAGTTCCGCAGTTACCAAAGGTTTGCGTTAATTTCGCTTGGTAAAGGGAAAAATCAATGTTAAAGCCGAGTTCGAAGAAAAGGCGGATGGGCATGTTTTCTTTATGTTTTGGCCAATATAAGTGCACCCGATATATATGCCAGCCCTAGTCTTCTTAAAAGTCAAAGTTTAATGCAGTTAATTATGATAAAAGCAGATTAATTATTATTAAAGCGTTTGCAAAGGAACTCAACAGCGTATTAACAAAGCAAGTCAGCGATTATCATCCTCTTCCAAATTCAGTTATGTTCCTGTTGTTTCATGTTCTTTGAGGTGTCTTTTACCCTCTGTAAAATCCTGTAATAGTTTTTAATTCAGATAGTTAGAGAAACAATTTTAGTAGTTTGATAGTTTCAGAGATCAGCAATTGTTTCATAATGTATAAGAAGAGGAAAATTTATAGAGAAACGGTTGGTGGTTGGAATTTCGGAGTACTTGGAGTACTTGGAGACTAGGCCACTGTATTCATGATATCATAGTTAATTAATGAAAGAATCAGAAGTTTCCATGAGTTGTTGGGTATAATTTTGTAACCTTCTCTGTCATGTGTCATGTTATGTTTTCTTCTTTCAAGTATAGTAATGAAGCTGCGGGTCTTTATTTGCTTATGTAGATAAAGTTAAAATTCCTTAAAAGAGCGCTCCTATACTTGAAGTTTCCACCTTCTTTTATAAGTTATAGATAATAGTTTCTGTGAAAGACCAACATATTATCTTTAACTTCTCCCAGAGTCATAGATAGTAGTTTTTATGTTAAGCAGCATATTGTCTATGATTCAGTTCTTATTTTCATAATTCTTCTAAGTGACAGATAATAGTTTCTGTGAAAGATCAACATATTATCTTTAACTTTTCCTTCAAACTTTCTTCATTCATCATTTATATCTAGCAACAAATGGCATTCTGAGATGTTTTGGTCATACATGTACTAAGGGTTAAAGACCAAGTCTCCAGGTCCTTCATTTAAAGACACAACATATATCTGAGTGACAAATAAGTGACAGTAAACAATATTTATTAATGTCTTAATCACAATTTCCACACAGTCAGGAAATTGGTTTCTTAAGGAACAACAGGATCCAGGAATTCCACTTTCTTTGGGATGATTTAGATTCTAACTTTGTAGGGGAATGTCTTGGGACACATTTGTGGGTAGCAAATGATCTAAATGGATGGTCATTTTCCTAAAGTGAAAAAATGACATGTAACAAGGATGACAAGGAAGAACCTATGAGAACAAATAATTTAATTACTAAATCCTCTCTTCCTGAACCTAAAACAAAAAATGAGTCATCCTCCCCATATCCAATAAGGTTTTTTTAGATAAACCTCCTTCACAACCAGAATTCGATCTTCTAGGAGAGCTTAAAAATGTGTGTGTCACTATTCTATTGTTCCAATTCATAAAATATGTCCCGATTTATGTTAACTCCATCATAAAACTCTATCTCAAGAAGACAAGAAGGAAAATGAATGACCACAATATTGTTCAAGTGATAGGAAAATTGGGAGACTTAATGTTGGGAAAACATTTCATAGCTAAATATGTGAACCTTGGTAGTCTGGTTATAAGCGTTATATTAAAAACACTCCCACACCTTATACTTTGATAGATCTAGTGGAAACTATGAATGTTATGGAAAAAAAGGCTATGTAAAAAATACAATTATCCACATAATGTTCAACCCCAACTGTACTTCAATTCACTGATAGGTCTACTATAAAACTAGAAGGAGTCCTCAAGGATATAGTTGTTTCTATTGTTGGCTTGTTGGGGCCTAACCTAGGTTTAAAGTTAATTAGCCAAACAAATCCCTATACTACTGGTCCTTTCATCAACAGTCCGCGGAGTGCGGATTGAGGTCTCACCTAAAGTAGTATGGGAGGTGCTAGAACTAGGTTTCCACACCCTTGAGATGTCTGAGAGATTCGACTGGTCCCACTATTTGTCCCTGTGTGCAGGTCACTTCGTGCACTTCCCTGTTCCTCACGCCCTGATACACTGCCTTCGTGCAACCCTAACCAGGGGTTGTGGAGCCACGGTTTGCGTTATTACCCGAGATCTTACTTATCTTCCTATACCAGTTAATTACCTTCATGTACTTGGATGTCTTACGTTATAATTAGTTATACAAAACATTCATATAAGTTCGCGCAGCAAATAAACAGTATACTTGCAAACTATACCCAATCACATATTAAAATAGGGAAAGATGCACAGAAATATGGTAAACTTCTCTTTATTGATTCGTCCAATGGTTACAGACTCGACTTGCCCTGTGCACTCATCTGTAGGGGTCCGTGCACTTAGCTACGGACTACTAGGCCTTTGCGCACTCAGCTGCAGAGGCCTTCCCCTACTCTATGACCCAAAGACACAATTTACACTTTTTCTCAATCACCTAAACTTCTCATGCTCCTATTATGCCCATTTCTACACTTAGAGCCTCGCTCTATTTATACAATCCCATGGTTTGCGGACCATTGGTAGGTCTTATTAAGCTGACATTACATTACAAAATGAGGGTGGACAACCTTGTAACTCTATCATAATTTCGTGCTTTGCGCCCATAATTCGCGGGGCTTTTACAAAAAGATTTGGTCAAAACTTAGGCTTTAAGCCCCAAAACATGTCCTGGCGGGATTCCATGCCAACGGGACCCCAACACAAACATCGTGACTCACCCTCGAGTCACTCTGTCAGCGCAGAGATCTTCGTGCAGAGTCCTTCCAACTCTGGTCGAACTGCTGTAAGGTTGGTAGTGCACTGAGCTGCTGCCTGCTGGATCTGTTGCATCCGTTGT
This sequence comes from Pinus taeda, assembly GCA_000404065.3. Lineage (NCBI taxonomy): Eukaryota > Viridiplantae > Streptophyta > Pinopsida > Pinales > Pinaceae > Pinus > Pinus taeda. The sequence goes on along the minus strand of APFE031273478.1, from coordinate 14,986 downwards.
TCCGAGACTGTGGTGTTAGAAGTGCTTCTCTACATCTGTGCTTGTATCCCTTGCATGTGTTTGAGTTTACCTTCAATTTCTATTGTGATGGTGAAGGCCTCGTCAATCCAAGGCTAAACGTGTGCCTTCAACACTGCTTCCTTGTGTCATGCCGCATCCACCGGGTCTTTTAGCACTTTGGCCTGTTGCATCCGCGCAAACGTCTGAGTGAGGGCCACCATCTGTAGTTCCTTTGATGTTCTCATACTGTTGTTGGAGTTCTCGTGTCTCTGTCTCTAAGCACTGGATGTTGGGGTCCTCCTGCAGATTTGTGAGGACCTCAAATGACTCTTCCAGCATGCTGGTGCAGTCTCGTACTGCACTGCCAATCTTGTCTAATCCCGCTATAATAACACTAGAGTGTTGTTCTCTGATTTCTGGAGGGGTGAATGGCTGCGCCTTTAATCGCAACTCGGTGATTTGAAGGTTTATCTCTAGCTGAACCTTTGTCATTTCCTCCCGCGCCTCACGTATCCCTGCTGCTAACCTGTGGATGCATGCCTCTGGTGGTGTGTCTGCTAGGATGGGTAGCTTCGGGATGCTTTGGCAAGCTTCATCTAGTACCTATGCTAGCTATTGATTCTGTGACACCACTTCGTCACGGTGCAAGTTAAACTATTCCATGATGATTTTCTACTCACTGAGGACTTGTAGGGTGTAATTCTCCCTAACCCGCAGTTCTGCAGTTATCCCATCTTGTAGAATGTATAAGGTCTCCCATGGGAGTGCAGCCATGTTGATGCCGAGACCCTTTAGCGCACTAACCATAGGCTTGTCAGAATCATTTGTTGTCACTAGTTCCCCTTCTAGCAGCACTACGGTATTCGTCACCCGAGTGTGCACCATCTGTTCCGCTGTTGTTGTTCCGACTGTGAGGCTAGTTGAAAGGGTACTAGCCTAAGGAGTGCACACTTGCAACTCCTGCAGCTACACTCTAAGGGCCCCCAACACAATTTTCTTCTCCTACATAAAACCTTGGAGGGCCTCGGAGGTGACATCACACATTGTTTTGCCGATGTCATGCAGATCACCCTCGGTAAGGATGATTGAGTCCATAAACAACTTTGATGCCTTGACCTTCTTGCGCGACCCTATTTGCTCGGTCGGGTGCGGGTGCTTCAACTGTGTTGATGTGATTTTTGGGTCCGCGCCTCCCTCTTCTTCCTATGTTTCATGCCCATGCTAAGGCGACTTTTGGCCCTCGCACTCCTTCGTTGCTGCCTCCTGCACTACTACTGTTGCGGCCTTTTCGTGTTCAGTTATTTTCTGTGCAGCATCCCGTGCTGCTTACTTCTACTATCGCTACCTCCTTCCTTTTCTTTTCTGCCAACTGTGCGGTGCGTAGTTTGGCCTCTTCTATCTTTCTCTGTGCCGCCGACTTCTCTATCTCCGTGATGTCTAGAGCGGGCCACTCTAGCGGCCATGTCTCTAGTATGTTAAAGATGACATTGTCCATGGCTACAAAGGGTAGCTTTCTCCATTGTTTGGCTGGGTCCTTGTGTGCTCTGATGTATATGATATGGATCTCTGCTTTAAATTCTACAAAACTCTACAGGCTATTGTAAATAGTGGGCAATAATCACGGCTTGCGGTTGATCCCCATTCTAAGGTTCATCTCCATGAACACCCAAAATATCTTACTGTCATGGATCCTATTTGCATCCTTTGTGGCCCAGAGCAAAGCGTACTTCACAGCCTCTGGCAGATCCCTGTCAATTTCAAGGAATTGACTATCTTCTGGCAATTCCCCTGCCACGAGTACTATGGATAGCAGAAGCCATGCATAGTGGAACATTTTTCCCTCTTCCTGAGCTTCGCGGAAATTCTCCAAAAATTCCTTGCAGAGGAACTTGGACCAATTAAACTGGACCCCCTCCACGCACTGTTCAGCAAGTGCTACCACTAGTGCAGGTACCTTGTCCGCGTGGCACTTGCGCATAACCTTACCGATCAGTATTTGGGTCACCACTCTCACTGCTTTATCATTGATGTTGGACATGGCATAGCCCCTTTTATTCTTTGCCAGCTTGTATTTCTTCTTCATGGCTCCGCAATGGCCAAGTCACTTCTCTTCCCTTCCAAGATGTTAGCGGGGTCCTCTCCTTTGCATGGAAGCCAGGAAATGTGGTGAATCAAGTCTGCCATGATGGGGATGGGCTCCTCTAGCCAAAATCACTCATCATGCACCAGGCAGAGCAGTTCCCTGATGAAAAAAATTGTTATTGAGGCACAATGGGAATGTGGTATCCAGAGCAAGTTATGTAGCCCGACCTTTTCCACTCCGCGCAACCACTTTCGTAGCTCTAATTCTGTAACCCCCACTGCATTGTTCTTCTTGGGCTTCATGAGTTGTGAGGTTTCAAGGTGAGGGAACTTCTCGTGGTCAACGAGGTCCCAATCTTCAAATTTTAAGCTCGGCACCCATCCTAAGTGTGTCCCCTAAAATATAATGTTGTCTGGGAGGAGCGGGCTCTGGAGCGAGCTCTTGGTCTTGTCAAGTTCCTTGCACACTTTAGCCTTCCCTTTCTGTGGGGGGACATAGGCGGGCAACTTTGTCGGGGGGTGCGCAGGCTCGGTTTCTTCCTCCATGCCTTTGTCCTCATCCTCTTTGATGATAAGGTCCTCCAGGTGTTCTTCTTCTTCATCGGGCTCTATGTTGACGACTTTCCCCCTGTCCTCCATTAACATCTTGGTGCGTAGTAGGTTCCGTGGGGACACACGTATGGGAACCATCGCTTGTTTATTCCTCTTTGGTCTTAGCGTGCACAGTGATTTCAGGATTTCTGCCACAATCCTGATGCCTTCTGAAATGTCCCCCACAGTCAGGGCCTATGCGGCCTCTTTGGCGGTCATATCTATTATTTCCATAACTTCCTCAACTGCTACCATCGTGTCCATCTAGAAATCTATCACTTGCAAACTCAGGTTCTCAATTAACGCTCGACACAAAACAAATAGGGCTCTGCTCAATCTCTCAATTCACAAATGACAAAGTGTTGTTTATTGGGCAGCCACTTGTAATTTATAGTGCTTTTTGAATTTGAGTTTGACCGTTCCCCCAAATCCAGTTCATTAATGCTCCCTTGGTGGCAGATTTTCCCAAATCTTGCCAATAAATCGTGTCTTAAATGCCTTTCGCCCGCTCCATTTGGTCTCAAGTCAAGCATCCCATCATGAATAGTGACTTCAACAGTCACTTTCTGGCCAACCCACACAGCAGCGCAACCCCCCTGTGCGGTTGTGGACCTTGTGATTCTTTGCTTTTGTACACAACTCCAACATCACACAGCTCTCGGGTAAAGTAGTTTATAGTCCCGCGCTTCCTTTCAACTGCCTAGAACGCTAAGACTATACTTCCCTCAGCTATTCAGGTGGTCGTAACACATGTGTAAAGTTTCATCATGTCATCCATCATGTTTCCTAGAAAGTACCCACCTTTTATTGTTACGGGCGGCATCATGCACTTTATCATCTACAACGTGCTACCCTGGTCTATTCGCTTAGTAATGGGCGGCCCAAGCCAAGGCATCAAACTGATCAATTCGCGGCGATAGGCCTCAAACTTGTCATCATGATCATGCGCATCCTACCTTATCACCCTGGTCATTTTACCTAGAAAATATTCCTTTATCTCGTCCTCCAACTTCTTGACTTCCGCATCTACCAGAGCACTTTTCTTCCTTAATCGTACCCTTTATTCTTCAAGTTCTTGGAGCCTAGAATTTCCCTGTTGGATTTCTTCTTCCAAGGTTCCATGAACCATTGTATCTATTGGTCCTATCATGTGCAGTGTAAGCTTCTCATGTACTATAGGTCTTATAGGGTTTTCTTTATACTCTAGCCTTGGCAGTGCCTACGTGGTTAGGTTCTTGCACGCGGTCCTATAAGCCCATAGAATCGCCAATACGCACAGGTCCCAATCAGTCCGCTTCACATTGTGGACCTTTTTCAGCACATCATGTACTTTGTTGAAGGCTTCTGTGTGGATATCCTTTTGTGCACTTGGTCTTTCCATGCTTCATGGTCCCAACTGGAGGGGTCATTCGCGCCATTGTCTTACCCTCACCTGCTTACTCAGTGTGTCTCCTACTGCGAGGACTGTGTGCATTCATGCAAGTTTCGCACCATATGCCTATATCCACTTAGATAGGCGGGTGCGTCGGTCGTTTCATCTGACAATATTGTCTGTTAATCGCATTAGAGGCGGTCAATCTCATATCCCTTCTTGTTCACGTTGTGTACTTCCTGAGCATCTAGACTACGCGTGGTTCTCCTGGCACGGTCCCAATGCATCTAGTTATGATTTCTTGCAACCCCTTTACATCCTTGCTATAGTGCAGTAGCTTCATACATGTCTCCAAGAACATAGTGAGCATCGATGGGCCCATTTCCGGCTCCAATCTATCTTTACTTCCTGAAGTGGAGGCATCAACAAAGCCCCTCTTAGCTTCCATGATGGTCTTCTTAGCGCGCTCCAAGTCAAATTTTGGTTCCTTCATTGGAGCCTTGCGAACCAAGGTACTTTCTTCAAGCTGCTTTCCTTTGTCATCCCCTATCGTAATTCCACTCTGGAGCATGATATTTACATTAGGGTCTTCTTCTCATGGCTCATACCTCATCATTTGCAGGTTCTGAGGCGAGGGAGGATGGAGTGCTCCTTTGTCGCACAACCTCGCTATTAGTGTGGGACAATCCTCTATCTCATGATCAAACAATGTACAATACAAGCATGATGGTCACATTGGATTCATACAATCACAAGCATAATGCCCTGGCCCTCCACAATTGTAACATATCAGCTATCTGCGACCTCTTCCTAGTCCCCCTCCCCCTTGGCCTCGTCTGCATCCCTAAAATCAAGTGCGCACCATTCCTGCATTTTGATCGAGGTGCCATGTTTTGGCATGAACTCTATAGGTAGGAGTTCGATCCATCATCAGCTCATAACTTCTACAAGTGCACTCATCATGTCCCACTGAACTACAAAAATTACAGAACAAATGTTGTGAATTCTACATATACTTCTGTAAAAGATGGTAGTTATCTGTAGCATGCTTTCCTCCTATCTGACAAATCGCGCACCATAGTGCAGGCATCATGCTTGGTCCTACTTGTGCCTCTGATTTTAGTGGCATTGGCCATCCTCCCATAAGGTAATTCACGAACACTGGGCAGTGGTCCTTGTCATGCTCCTGGCCCTTACATTTTATGCACCATACCTCATCGCGCATCTCTAGGCGGGTTGTCTTATCTTGTTTCAAACTCTGCATCTCAAGGCACAAGTTTTTCAACTGCTTGTGAATCTGATGAACTCCTATGTTGGGATCTTGTATCGAGGTCTCATGCAATCTCATCGTGGCCTCCAAGGCCTCGGCCTGAGTGCTTAGTCTTTGTTGCGGCAACGCATTCCATAGATGTGGCGTTAAGGATGCTAAAAACCATTCGCGGTGTTGCCCATCTGTTAATGTCATGTTCGCTTCATGAATTGTTCACTTCAGTATTTGATCCAACTCCCACGAGGTCTCGCTTGGTAGCATTGTGATTTCCTTGAACCCAATGATCGACTGTGCCTCTGACTTTGGCCTGCTAAATTCTTTGTTTAGCGCAGCTTGGATATCCATGATCCCCGCATTCAGATTGTCATTGGAATGCTTAATGTACCAGGTCAGCGCGCAATCCTACAGAGCACTGACCAACGTTTCCTTCTTTATATTGTCAACTGTGACTCCTTGTGCTTCCCATATAGCTTTTATCATGAACCAGAACTGGTCCGGATCTTCATTCCCTACTCCCTTGAACACTGGTAGCTTTATCGCGCTTGCCATACTGCTTCACGGTGGTGGTGGAGGTTGTATGGGCGAAGATGGGGGTGAATATGGTGAAACGTGTTAGGGTCCAACCCTAACCCTCTTATTTATGTAATAGTGTCGATTCATAGTTATAGTTAAGTAAAGAGTCAATAAATCCCATATTAATAATTGTAAATGGTTGACCCACATTTAAAGAAGGGACCACAGTTAGTTCCAAATGGGCCATGGTATTAGATAGATGGTATTAATAAGAACCATGGTATTGACCCATGGTATTGCATGTATGAATCCTATATAAAGGATAAAGACTCCCCTCGAGGAGCGTCGTGTCTTATTTTGTAATTGAGCCTAGCTCTATTGGAGGTTTCCCCCTCAAAGAGGCAAGTGAACATTGCTTTCCTTTTTGAATAATAAAATACATGTTGTTATTTCTTATTGTTCTTTGTTCTAGGTATATTTCTTCACATATTTGGTATTTTGGTATCTTCTCGTAAGTCAAGAGCATAACAAGTGGTATTAGAGCACTTTCCAGGGCCGGCGGGATATCCATTTTTAGCAGATTTGTTTTTGGCTAGAGACGTGTTCCTGCGTCTTTAAACCACGGGATTTGTCATTGAGCACATAAACCTGCGAATTTGGGGAGGCATGCACACAGGAAATACAAGAAGTGATCACACTTGTTGGACTCCCTTGCAACCCGTGTGGGTACCCCTTCGAGTAGTAGCACATTAGAAAGAACCGCACACGAACTATCTTCCAAGTACCCTCTGGGTATATCGGAAGCCCCCTAGGCTATCTTGAGACCTTGCCATAGATAAACCATTGGTCATCTTGCTGCTACATTACACCAAGAACAACATTCGGGGAGATTACTCACATGTACGATAGGGTAGTCGAGTTGTACGGCTAAGGGTATGGTTGATCCTCCTTGGTTAGTGCCCTGAAAGATTGGGCCAAGTACTACTGTCAAACCCCTATGTATATTGTGATCTATAGCACCTGACACTCCTTGAGACCATAATTCCCTTATCTCTCTCTAGATAAAGCATCATATTTGCTAGATCAGCTCTAGCAGGTGGGGTCCTATCGCAGCCGCAACAATCAGTTCCGCCATTCAAATCTCTCAGATCTACCATTCAGATATATCAGATCCACCAATCAGATCTATCAAATCTGCTATACAGGTCTAGCTATTGGGTTTTGTAGCAGTCGCCACAATCAGATCTAGTAGCAAGGGTTCGATCACTGCCACCTTCCTACTCATACTCTGCAGTTGAGGGTTCGCCGACAGATCTAACTATTTGTGTGGGCCCCTATATCTGGGTGTGATTCTCGCAGGACATTGGGCAGAATTTAATTTTTTGGGATTCAGTTACTAAGTATTCCTAAGAGAGTAAAAAAGTTTGAGACCCTCCTAGGATGCTTATAGGAGACTTAGCCAATAAGAATCAGGTCGACGAGATGAGCAAGGTGGTACCATTCACTTGTTAACGTCAAAAATTTCGGGTGGTCCCAAATTTTATTTATTTTTTTCGCAGTAACGATCAGTGCACTAGATCGATGCATGATACAAACCAGAGCTCAAGCTATGGCCAATGAGAAGATTGACACCCTTGAAAAAAAGTTGGACGCATTATTGACGACAATCCAGACCTTAGCTAACACAATCACAAAGGGCAAGTCAGGGGAACAAGCGAAGGCATATGCTTTTAATGAAAACATTGAGGGCGAGTCTAGCCATTCTCTTCACCTCTTTGGAAACCACCAATAGTCCCAGCGGCGACCACCCAAGCTGGACATGTATAAATTTGATGGCTCTCATTCAGCCACATGGCTAGCACAAATGGAGCAATATTTCACATTGAATCACATCAAAGATGATGCGACTCAGCTAAGTGTGGGTAGCATGTATTTGGACAACAAAAGATGGCAATGGTTGCCGTGGCATCAACGTTACTATGGAAGGCCCATGACTTGGCAGGTATTCTCAAAAGCCCTTATGGATCTCTTCGACCATGAATCTAATTTTATGGGTCATCTTACTAAGCTCCGACGGACAGGAATAGTGCAAGAATATATTACAGCTTTTGAAACCTTAGCCTTCTACACAAGAGGTCTACGAGATGAGTTCTACTTGGAATGTTTTGTCAGCGGTCTCAAAGAAGCCATACAGGCCCATGTCTGACTTCAACACCCAATCTCATGGTTGGATGCTTGCAGGATAGCTCGTGAAGTAGAACGTGCGTTAGTGGCTCAGTTGACTCGTCCAATCCTCATAGCCAAGGGTCACCCCACCCAGGCTCCAAGCACTACCCAAACACTTAAGGTTCAAAAGGTGTCACCAGCAGAAATGGTGGAAAGAAGAAAGCAAGATTATGTTACTACTATGATGATAAATACTCCTCGGGGCATAAATGCAAGGAACCCAAATTATTTCAAATTGATGCTACTAATCACAGTTCATCGGAGGAAGCCCCACCATTTGAGGAACTAGAAGAGGAAGATGAGGATAACCAGCCAGACAATCTGCTCCCAGCTACACCTGATGAACCAGTTATCTCGCTTCATGCTTTGGCAGGGATTTCTTCTCCCCAAACTCTCAAACTCAGAGGCTTTATTAAGCATTACCCTGTAGTAGTCTTGATTGATAGTGACAGTACGCATAACTTTATCCATAAAAGAGTCATTGAAGCAGTGCATTGTTTTGTCAGAGCAGTGTCTAATTTTGAGTCCAAATTTCTTATGGGGGGACAATGAAATGTGAAGGCCGCTGTAAAAATTTCAAACTTCAAATGGGGGATTATCAGTTAAAGACCCACATGTTTTCCATACACATGGGAGGGTGTGACATTGTCTTGGGTGCTAAATGGCTCTGCACACTCGGCCCAATCACAGTGGATTTCCAGGAGTTATATATGAGCTTTAAGTAGAACAACCACACACATACCCTCTGCGAACTCCAGGCGGGTGCTCCCTCTATCATCAGCTCGCATAGGATGGAAAAATTGTTAAAAAAGGGCCACCATGGAGTTATAGCCCAATTTAATGCCATCCAGGCCTTCAAACCCAATTCTCTTCATATTCATCCTGAGATGCAACAGATCTTAAACAACCATCTGCTGGTCTTTGACAAGCCTCATGAGCTTCCACCCTTAAGAGGGGAACATGAACATAGCATTACTTTGGTCCCAAGGGCCCAACCACCAAATCTGCGCCCATATAGATATCCTTTCGCCCAAAAGAATGAAATTGAAAATATCATCAAGGAACTCTTGGAAGCAGGCATCATTTGTCCTAGCATTAGTCCTTATTCATCGCCTGTGGTCATGGCACTCAAGAAAGATGGGGAATGGCGTATGTGTCCAGACTTCAGGGCCTTCAACAAGTTGACGGTCAAAGATAAATTTCTCATCCCGATTGTTGATGATTTGCTAGATGAACTAAATGGGGCTCAATTCTTTACTAAGCTCGACCTTCGCTTGGGCTATCACCAAATTCACATGAAAGAAGTAGACATTCCAAAGACTACTTTTCAAACTCATGAAGGCCATTATGAGTTCTTGGTCATGCCATTTTGTCTTTGTAATGCCCCATCCACTTTTCAGAGCCTCATGAACCACTTGCTCAAACCATATCTCAGAAAATTTGTCCTTGTTTTCTTTGATGACATCCTCATCTACAGCCACACCTGGGCCACACATCTTCAACATGTAGATCTGCTCTTGCAACTTCTCCAGAAGCATAAATTATTTGTTAAGATGTCCAAGTGCTCTTTTTGTATGGAAGAAGTTGAGTATTTGGGCCACATTGTGGGGTGTGAAGGTGTCAGGGTGGACCCCAAAAAGATCCAGGCAATGCGGATTGGCCTCAACCAAAGACCTTGAAGAGCTTGAGAGTGTTTTTGGGTCTCATAGGCTACTATCACAAATTTGTCAGCAGTTATGGTCACATTGCTAGACCCCTCACTCACCTTCTCAAGAAAAATTCATTTCTCTGGAAAGATGAAGCACAACAGGCATTTATAGCTTTCAAACATGCCATGTGTTCAGTACCGTATTAGCACTACCCGACTTCACCAAATCTTTTGTGATTGAATGTGATACTTCAGGCATGGCTATTGGGGCGATCTTAATGCAAGTAGGTTGACCCTTGGCCTTCACTAACCAACAACTAAGTGGGACAAATCTAGGACAATATACCTATGAGAAGTAGATGATGACCATCTTAGATTCAGTAGATACTTGGCGACCATACTTATTGGGGTGGCGTTTCCAAATCCACACAAACCATCAAAGCCTTAAATATTTTTTGGAGCAATGCCTATCCTCACCACAACAAAATAAATGGCTCGCCAAAATGTTGGGATATGATTATAAGATAATTTACAAGAAATGGCGCGAAAATGTAGTAGTAGATGCGTTATCACGCCAATTTGAAGAGGAAAGCACCCTGCTCGAAATCTCCCTTCCCATTCTAGAATGGATTGAAGAGGCTCGCAAGGAATGGTTTTCACATCCTTTGCTCTCCCAACTCATTAATAAATTGCAGGTGGATCCAAATTCCACAGCAGGCTACTCTTGGCAGGATGAGATTCTTCACTACAAGGACAAAGTCGTTATATCACCAACATCCACCCTCAAAAGTCGCATTTTGGCGATGTTGCACTCATCTCCCACTGCATGCCATTTAGGCTTTCAGAAGACTTATGCTCGCACTCAACGTTCATTCTTTTGGACAAGCATGAAAAAGGACATTCTTAATTTTGTAGCTGAGTGTGACGTATGTCAGTGCCACAAAGGAGAAACAATCAAATCCCTAGGCACATTACAGCCATTGCCCATCCTGGCCTCAATCTAGATGGAGGTTTCTATGGACTTCATTACGGGTCTTCCGAAGTTAAGCAACAAGTCAGTCATCATGGTGGTTGTGGACAGACTTTCTAATTATGCTCATTTTTGCGCCCTACCCCACCCTTTTACACCAACTTTGGTAGCTCAATATTTCATGGACCAGATCTTCAAATTTCATGGCATGCCCACTTCCATTATGTCTGATCATGACCCAATCTTCACCATTAACATTTGGTAGGAACTCTTCAGGCTACAAGGTACCCAACTACAACTCAGTAATTCCTATCATCCCCAAACTGATGGTCAAACTGAAGTAGTCAACAAATGTCTGGAGACCTACCTTAGGTGTTTCACTTCAGAAAAGCAACATCTATGGGTATAGTGGTTACCTCTAGCCAAATGGTGATATAACACTAACTATCATGCCACCACCAAAATGACTCCATATGAAGCAGTTTATGGTCAACTCCCTCCTTCACCTACTTCTTATATCAAGGGATGCTCAAAGGTACAAGCAATGGATCAATTCCTACAGAACCACACAACCATGCTCGCCCACCTCAAAGAGAATCTCCATCAAGCTCAAAATCGCATGAAGAAATAGGCAGATCAACATCGTTCAGAACACCAATTTCAAGAAGGGGATCAGGTATTTTTGAGGCTGCAACCATATAAGCAAACATCACTCAAAGACAAGGGTTGTTAGAAATTATCTCCAAAATTCTACGGATCGTATCAAGTACTTCAATGCATTGGAGAAGTCGCCTACAAGCTAGCCTTGCCACCCACTGCAAAAATCCATCCAGTCTTCCATGTCTCATGCCTCAAGAAAGTGATTGGGAACCATTGCTGAATTCAAACCAGTCTACCAGAATTGGATGAAGAAGGTTCAATCTGGCTCCAACCTGAACAGATTCTTAACACACGAGAATGGCACCTGTGTGGCCACACAATCAAGGAAGTCCTCATCAAGTGGAAAGACACCTCTCCAAAAGATGCAACTTGGGAACCAGCCACTGTCCTTCAGCAGTTTCCGCAGTTTCAACCTTGAGGACAAGGTTATTCTTATGGGGGAGGGCATGTTAGGGTCCAACCCTAACCCCCTTATTTATGTAATAGGGTCGAGTCATAGTTATAGTTAAGTAAAGAGTCAATAAAGCCCATATTAATAATCGTAAGTGGTTGACCCGCATTTAAAGAAGGGACCACAGTTAGTTCCAAATGGGCCATGGTATTAGATAGATGGTATTAATAAGAATCATGGTATTGACCCATGGTATTGCATGTATGAATCCTATATAAAGGATAGAGACTCCCCTCGAGGAGCGTCGTGTCTTATTTTGTAATTGAGTCGGCTCTATTGGAGGTTGCCCCCTCGAAGAGGCAAGTGAACATTGCTTTCCTTTCTGAATAATACTATACATGTTGTTATTTCTTATTGTTCTGTGTTCTAGGTATATTTCTTCACATATTTAATATTCTGTTATCTTCTCATAAGTCAAGAGCATAACAAAACGAGCGGTGGTGTGGGTGGGGGTGGTATGTGCAGAATTCTCTGCCTTATCAGATTGATCGCACTTCTTGGCGAGACCTTCACAAGCTCTTCCTCGCCCCCTCATGGAGGTGAAATCAAGGGGCTAGTTTCTAGTTCTATGCTACCTTCATTTCTGTAGATTCTCCTACTTCGCGTAGCCCCAAACATCAATTTATTCACATAACCCATTTTTCACACAGTAGCATTTTAATCCAAGTGTTCAAAGATTTAACATACTTACCTTGCGGTCCTTTGAGGAAGCGTGGCTTTGCCTTGCTATAACTGAATGAAGTATCTACCACGAATTCGGTGATGAATCCTCCTATGATTCAATCGAGCCAGTGATCGACATCGCGCGATCTTATCTTTTGATACTTCTAGTTTGCGCACCAATTCTGGAGTCCACACAATAGGTCTGTCGATTTTACACCTTCCTTGGCTATCTGCTAGCTTCGCTATCCACTCGTATAACTCAGTGGGGAAGGATGCGAAGAAAATTTCGTGGATCTCTGTATATAAGTAGCAGTATAACCACTCTTCCTTTGATAGTCACAGATTTTTGTTTTCCTGCGCTGCGAATTCGTGAATCTTTCTGTCCATCCAATCTTCAATTCCTTTCTTTGTCAGATTCTAGTGATACGACATCAAACATCTCTATGCAGATCCCGGTCCCGATAATGGAACCATTTGTTGGCTTGCTGGGGCCTGACCCAGGTTCGGAGTTAATTAGCCAAACAAATCCCTATACTACTGGCCCTTTTGGAAACAGTCTGCGGAGCGCGAATTGAGGTCTCACCCGAAGTAGTGTGGGAGGGTGCTAGAAATAGGTTTCCGCATGCTTGAGATGTCTGAGAGGTTATACTGGTCCCATGTTTGTCCCTACACCCAGGTCACTTCATGCACTTCCCTGTTCCTCACGCCCTAATACACTACCTTCACGCATCCCTAACCAGGGGTTGTGGAGCTTTCGTGCTGCTAAAGCCACGCTCTGCACTATTACCTTAGATCTTACTTATCTTCCTATACCAATTAATTACCTTCGCGTACTTGGATGTCTTGCATTATAATTAGTTATACAAACATTCATATAAGTTTGCGCAGCAAATAAACAGTATACTTGCAAATTATACCAATCATATACTAAAATAGGAAAAGATGCACAGAAATATGGTAAACTTCTCTTTATTGATTCTTCCAATGGTTACAGACTTGACCTGCCCTGCGCACTTAGTTGCAGGGGTCCGCGCACTCAGTTCCGGACTACTAGGCCTCTACGCACTCAGCTGCAGAGCCTTACCCTTCTCTATGACCCAAAGACACACTTTACACTTTTTCTCAATCACTTAGATTTCTCATGCTCCTATTATGCCCATTTCTATACTTAGAGCCTTGCTCTATTTATACAATCCCATGGTCCGCGAACCATGGGTAGGTCTTATTAAGCCAACATTACATTACAAAACGAGGGCGGGCAACCCTGTGACCCTATCATAATTTCGCACTCCACACCCATACTTTGCGGAGATTTTGCAAAAATATTTGGTCAAAACTTGGGCTTTAAGCCCCAAAACATGTCTTAGGGGGATTCCATGCCCAACATCTACAGATTCATGGGAATATTTGACTGATTTTACGGTCTAAAAACCTAAGGATAATCTTGTGGGATACCCTTTGATTTTATAAAGGCCATGAGTGGCTAATGATGATGCATACATTATTTGTAGGTCTAGGGATATGACTATTTCCAATGGAAACTCCACGACAAAAATTACTCTCTGTTCCCCTACTAAAACTATTTCAAACTAAGAAAATCCACTTTGGCTCAAAGACAATGATGAATAGGAACTCCAACCGATGCTTACTCTCGACCAAGCCTCAGTTTTCAAGGAAAACACAAAGGACAATTTGATTTTCACCTTTATAGCCCATCCTCACATATCCAAGCACATACCTTTTCACAAATCCTTGAGAGACACTTTCAAGAAAAATGCTCACCTACTGAACTAATTTGGCATGGAGGTAGTATACTTGATTTAAACACTATTTTTGAAGGAAATACCTTTCATGTTGAAATATATCTTAGTAAAACCCTAAGCATCAATGACATGTTAGAATCTATCCAACAAAAGAAACTTATCCAGATGTTACAAAATCATAGTGATGCTTTTGCATGGGGTTATGCTGATATGAAGGGATATGTACAAATTTTATGCATTTGTAATATCTACAGTAAGGAGGACTCCTGATCTATTTAGAAACCCCAATGGAGGATGAACCCTACTCTTAAACATGTAGCCAAGAAAGAACTTTAGAAACTATTCAATGTGGGTTTTATCTATATGATTTCCGACGGTAAGTAGGTTTCACCCTTATTTATTATGCCCAAGAAGAATGGTAAATGGTGAATATGTGTCGATTATAGGGAATTAAATAAGGCCACCTTAAATTGAGTTTGTTACACACTTGTTATATTTGATTCAGGATGTTGAACATGTATTATCCTTTATTAGTCCATGAGTAGATACCTTAATCTTGTAGGTTTTAACCCCGTACAGAAATTACCTGCATACAAATTCTAAATCACATGAAAAATAAAAATGCGGGAGCATAACACATAAAACACATATACACAAAGATTTCCCACTGGATCCCAGAACCGGGACTACCAACTTGATTTTTCATTATATTCCTTTCAATGTTACAATACATATTTATACATGCCGAAGCATCCAATACCATGGACCGAAAACCAT
>APFE031273474.1:0-14452 GCA_000404065.3 Pinus taeda | reverse complement strand
CAAATATGGGAATGTCAAAGTTTACTTGTACCTTAAAAGGGGTGGAGCCTCCAGAGTGGATTTTGGATGTGGATGTGCCATTAGTGGTTAACGGTTGAAGGATCTAGGCAAAGTTATCCATCATCGTGTTCCTTTATTTCTCGAGGGCCTCCTCAAGCAATATTTTGATAGGATCTCCTATTCCATCATCTTTCTTTTCTTCCCCCACGGGTGGTCGTCGGGGTTTGCGAGGTTGTTCTTGCAAAGGTTCAACTAGATCTAGCCCTAACTCCTTATATCCCAACCTCGTTGGGGACATGCAAATAAATACAGAGAAAGAGCATATTGCTTTGATACCACTGGTTTGGATCTAAACAAGTACGCAATCGATTACATATATAACCATAAATACATAGATGCAACAGAAATAACACTTCATTTCATTAATAGCAAATACTGAAATATGCTTACAAATAGCATGGAAATAAGACTAGCTCAGGTGATGGTAGTTATCTTTGAGAAGAGATGTGGCGGATATATGCCTCTGAACTATGTTACAATGAGGCTTGAGGGCCTATTTATTATTTATAAGTAATGGAAAACCCCAAACATCCAAAAACCTAACCCTAAGCGATGAAACGCCAAACTATGGGCCCCATTGGGGTAAATTGGTACATCAACTTCCCAGGGTCGTAACTTTGGCATACGATCTTTGTTTGACGTGTATGATACCTCGCTAGAAAGATCTATTTGAGGACTACAACTGCTAACAATGAATATTGAGTTGAAAACTCATATTAAATGCAGGTGATTTTACCTAAAAATGTTGTTTCGGGCCTCCAAACAGCTTCGGAAGTCCAGGACTCGAAAAACTACCAAAAATAGTAAACTGTGCTACAATTAAGGAAACTGAAAAACTGAAAGAAATAATGGTGGGGGACCAAGTGGAATAGGTGGGTGGACACCAATATCCACCTAGATGATTATTCCATCTATTTATTCTTGCAAAGATACAAATTTGTTTTTATCCCTTGGCATATGCATTGAGAAACCAATGTCAGCATACTTGTTGGAGCCTAGATTTTTTTTCGCAAAATTTTTGTAAGCACACAACCACGTAGGAGGTATAATGATGGAGCATAACATAGGGTTGGATCAATAGATGGAGTGAAACATAGTGTTGGAATAGTAGATGGAACTCAACATAGTATTGGCGTAGTAGGTGGAGCGCGACGAAGATGGATGTCATGCAAAAGAACGACGGTGGCACCTGAGGAAGGAAAATGTGTGTGTAGGAATATTGGCGGTTATGATTTACAGAGGATGGAGCTAACCAGGTAGATCATGGAAGGAAGGAATTTTGAGATATTTTGAGGAAGGAGGAGATAGGGTGGAGTGGAGCTGAAAAATGGAGAAGATATTTTGGACAATCATTGACACACATGGGATCATTCAAGAGGATGAGGGAAATATTTTTATGATTTCTCAAGATAGTTGGAATGGTTAGATGGGAAGCTACAAGGATTTGAGAAGGTTGTAGGAAACTATAAGAAGATCCGCTAAGGATAGAGCAGGGGATGGGTGGAAACTTTGAACCCAATGAGGGAGGAAATTACGTGGTGGTTTAGACAGAAGTTGCATGAATTAGTTGTGAAAGAGATCAAAGACAAGAACCAGAACTCTGAGAAATGGCTACATAAGTACGTGTTTAAAAAATTCGATGAAGCTTTCTTTGGAGAGTTTCCTAATATTGTAATAGAGTGGGTTCAATTATTCAAGGATAATAACTCAACGTATCGACATGATGAGCCAAGGAAATGGATGTTGAAAGAGGTATGTTAGCTTTAAGAGGTAATCAACAAAACTTCTTGTGCTATCAAGCTTTGGTTTGAAAATTTTATCGAAGGATATATTGTGACGTTTGCCGTGAAAGTGATAGTGTCCTATACTACAGTAGAGTTGAAATTTCTAAAGGGATCGAGAGGAAAACTTATAAGGTCAATCCGATCGTTAATAAACATGATGTTGTATGACCATAGTATTTTGCCTTCTGGAATCTGTCACCATGAGTAGCTAAGCCACCCACATGGATGGGGAAGTGGGGGAGACATGGGAGATGGTCTAAGGAGTGGGAAAGGGAAAGAGGAACAAAGACTATGGTGGAGGTTGATAGTGGGTCCAAAACTGCGCATAAAAGGAAAAAGGAAAGGATGGAGAGAGAGAGTTATGAGCATAACACTTTGAGGAGTGGGAGGAGGTATCGACGGGGTGATGCAAGAGGAGGTTAGTTAGTTTTGGTACCTTCCCAAACAAGGATCCCAAAGGGAGAGGATAGGAGAGGTCATTGTAGGACATAGAATAATGCTAATGAACAAATCTATGAAGGGAAACCGTTCAACATGCCATGAATAGAAGAAGGAGAAAGGGAGAAACTAATTCCACGTAGTATTGTGTATATTTTCTTGTAGATTCACAACTCATGTAATATACTAAAACACATGACAAGAATATAATCTACTCTATAAACATTGGAAACCAATGATCAATGAAAACAATAATCAACAATATGAATTTAATCAAAGACGCATAACAAAATTGTTTCTGTAGGGAAAGCCACTGCTCAAAACCCCGACTATCTACTGCTTTAATCAAAAATATTAATGATAATACAAAGCTTGTTCTCACAAGAACAATTCCACAAAAGTATGACGATTAAGGGAATTTTGAGATATAATGGGCCTCCTAAGGAAATTATAAAATAATAGTGGAAATAACAAAATAATATTAGATTACATCATCAAATTTTAGAGGGAAAAAATAAAAAACTACTTTTTCAACTCGTATTTTCAACTTATCTCCCTGTGGGTTTACTCAAATTTCGAGCATAAACACTTGTTGGATGCAGAATTTGATTCCTCATCCAAGGAGTACCCATGTTTCATACTTTTTATGGACCCTGCTATACAAAAGATGATAAAAACATGAAAAACATGATTGCGATCACGTTTTTTCATGTATTTCTCATTTTTCGTGTAGCAGGGTCCATCGAAAGTATGAAACATGGGTACTCTTTGGATGAGGAATTAAATTTTGAATCAAATGAGTAATCGTGCTTGAAATTTGAGTAAAACATTAGGGAAATAAATTGAAAATACGAGCTAGAAAACTAGTTTTATTATTTTATTATTTCTTAATCCTTTTACTTATTTACTACAAAAATTGGTGAATCATCCCCCATGGTTGACATCATCATCTCTAATCCTATTGGTTCTTATAAAGTTTGTTTTGGTTTTGCATTTTTCTTAGGAGGCCCATTTTAGACCTCAAAATTCCTCTAATGCAACTCTCTGCCTCGCAAGCTCTCACTAACCAACATTTAGCCAATTTTCGCTACCTGTTGAGCCCCTATTTCCTTGCACAATTCCTGTGAGGATCAACCCATATTTAACTGGCAAATCCTTCCTCCATAATTTCACAATCAAAACTTAGGTCCTTATTGGATTACATGCATGGTCTATACAACTCGAATCATTCTACAACTGATAGTACATTGTCCCTGCACTCTAGTCTCAATTGGGTCTTTCTCTGAATAGACATGCATGAGTTTCTCATGAGTGAATCTCTAGTTAACTGGAGTAGCATTGAGGATGCACCAGTGCACCAACTCACTACTATACCTCTACTAGTCCCACAATTATTTAGAATTAGTTTAACCAACTATAACTCAGTCAAAATGAGTGATCTAATTACAACTCAAACAAACTCATCATGGACCCCTAAAATTTAGGGATGACATATACATGACTACAGAAATACTTCCAACTCGAAATTCCTAAGCTAATTAAGTTAATTAAACTTAATTAACTATTTACAAGTTGCTAAGAGAATAGAATTCGATTTTAATTCAGAGTTTAATTCAAGGACAAATTAAACTGGAATTTCTTGTTGCCATTTCTCAACATTCCCTCTCAACAAGAAAAGGATTATCAGCTAGCCCGATCCTGTCTCTGTGAAACTCAAATTTACAACTTGATAATGCCTTTGTCAAAATGTAAACATCTTTCTCCTCCGTGGGAACATACTCCATCAACATAATCCACCTCAATACACAATCTCTGAGATGATGATATCAGATATCAATGTGCTTGGACCGGTCATGAAAAACTGGATTTTTAGAGAGTTTGATACAACTATTATTATCGCAGTAAATCACAGTTGGATCCATCTACTGACAAAACAAACCAACCAAGATCTTCCTCATCCATATGGCCTCACATGTTGCTTGACTTGAAGCCATGTACTCTGCCTCTTTCGAACTGAGTGCAATCGATCTATGTTTCCTATTGTACCAAGAAACTCCTGTTGACCCAGTACTAAATATCCCTCTTGATGTGCTCTTTCTATTAGATGGACTCCCTGCCCAATCTACATCGATGAAGCCTTGAAGCTTCACTCCCTCTTTTTTTCTAAAGCACAATCCATACTAAGTAGTTCCCTTGAGGTATCTCAACACATGCTTTTCCACCTTCCAATATAGCTTGGTAGTCGTAACCGTCGCTTGACTAAGCTGGTTAACTACATAGCACATATATGGTCATGTGTTCACCAAATACATGAGTGAACCCATAAGCTGCCTGTAAACAGTAGCTTCCACTACTTCCCCTGAAGTAACATCTTTTTTCTTCCAGTTACCTGTTAGAGGAGCCTCCATGGGTTTTCTGTTGTCTGTGTGGAACCTCCTGAGTATCTCATTGGAATACTTGCCCTGAGGCACAAACAATTCCCCATCACCCTGCAATAATTCCATGCCCTAAAATTAATGCATGAGCCCCATGTCCTTTATCTCAAACTCTCTTGCAAGGTCATCCTTGCAAGAATTTATTAGTTGATCATCACTTGTCAGAACCAAATCGTCAACATACAAAACTATGATCAATAATTTACCTTCCACCACTATGTGGTACAGGTTCACATCCACTTCACTCTTCGTGAAGCCCAACCCGGTGAAATAGTTATCAATCCTGATGTATCAAGCATCAAGTGCTTTCTTCAGCCCATACAACGCCCTCTCGAGCTGGGACACATGTGACTCACAGTCAAAGGTCTCAAAACCTTCAAGTTGCTCTATGTACACCTCTTCCTCAATCATGCCATTAAGGAAGGTTGTCTTTACATCCATCTGACGTATCTTCCAACCCATTTGCATTGATAGTTCCAATATAGATTTTATTGATGTGTACCTTGCAACAAGAGAAACTGTCATCATATTCAATCCCCTCTACCTTTGAAAAGCCACACGCTACAAACCTGGCCTTATGCTTCTCCACATTATAATCTTCAACTTGCTTTACCTTGTAAAGCCATCAGGAGCTCACCATTGTCTTGCCCTTCGCTCTCAGGACCACATCCCAAACATTGTTACGAACTATGGAGTCATACTCCACCATGGCATCAACCCAAACCGACTTCTGAAGTGCTTCCTCAAAGGAAGATGGCTCTATCTCAACACATCTTCTCATAAGAGCCATGTATCTAGTGTACCTTTTAGGTGACCTCCTATGCCTACACTGAGATGTGGGTGCTCTCACATTCTTCCATGCATCATGAAATAACCTGACAACCTCTCTGGTATGATTTCTCCCATCTCTGGAATACTCTGCCTAAGTGGTTTCCTCCACTTCCAGATCCTCTGCATGTGGCTTCTCCACATCAATATAAGTATCCTTAACCTTAGGGGATAAAATCTCCCCAACCACATGTAGCTCAAGCTCCTTCTCAAGGGAAGCTCACATGGCCTTCTCCCCATCGAATCTTACATCCCTACGAACCACTATCATTCTTCTAGTTGTCAAGTACACCCGATAGTTGTGCAGTATATCAGTGTACCCCACAAATATCCCCAGCTCTTATATCAACTCAAACTTCTTCCATGCATCGTTGGTCACATGGAAATATATCGATGACCCAAAAATCTTGAAGTGACCAACATCTCGCCTTTTACTCGAATAAGCCTCCTCTAGTGTCTTCATCCCAAGAATCCAATGTGGGCTACGTTTTTGCAAATAAACCATTGTGTTGCATCCTCAGCCCACAAGTGTAGTAGTAGGCCCTGATCATGCAACATTTCCCGTGCTTTCCCTACAATTCTTCTGGTATTCCTCTCGACCACCTCATTTTACTGTGGGTTATGGGGTGTCGTCAACTCCCTTTTAATCCCTTCTGTTGTGCAGAAGTTATTAAACTCATTTGAGACATACTCACCATTGTTATCACTCCTCAAATATTTAACCTTCTTTCCACAATCTTTCTCGACCAATGCTTTAAATTCACAAAACTTTGTGAAAGTTTGATCCTTTTCTACATGAAAAATATCCAACATTTACGAGAAACATCATCAACAAATATAACATAATACATGTGTGTAGCCATGGATGATGTTGAGAATGGTTCACACAAATCTGAGTGGACTCACTCTAGAATCACCTCTTCTCGATTGTCTCTATCGTGAAAGGAAGCCTTGGTGTATTTTCCCAAAGTACACCCATTGCATGTATCAAATTTCTCTAGCATACCTTTCGGAAGACTAGTAGAGATCTGTTTCATCATTTTCAAAGCCCCATGATGCAAGTGATCCAATCGCCTATGCCACAACTCGCCAACGTCTTGGCTCTACACCTTATCTTCTTTCGTGCTAAAAGTAGCACAATCCTCTACCTCCAGCTTATAGAGATTCTTAACTCAAATCCCTATCTTCTTGACTTGACCCATGGCTATGTGTCAAAGGAACACATTTCATTTCGAGAAGATCACACCATAGCCTCTATCCTCAAGCATGGAAATCGATACTAAGTTCTTCTTCAACCTGGGCACATACATAACATCCCTCAAGGTGATAGGAGAACCCTTCTCCCTTTGAAAGGTAATCATGCCCAATCCAGTATCAAGATACCTCCCTTCGTCACCCACCTCAATATGCATCTAGAGATCTTTCTTCTTGAGGTCACTGAACGACTCCTTGTCATCAATCATATGGAATGAAGCTCCACTATCAAGGTACCATAAACTACCCATCATTGAAGTTTTATGATAGTTGGCCCATATAACACCTCACCCCACATTTACCCACCTAAACATACTTACTAGGGTAAACATGAGTTGAGAGTTACTATGCATGAACCAACTTCCAGGATTCATTTATGGAAATGGGGTCTAACTTTCCCTACACATGTTATTCATTTTTACAAACGCGTTGTGACTACGGTACATGTAAGTCATGGATGCATAGTTTGTTCACTATTTTCATTAGTTTCATCAAATTTTCATCAATAAGGGCTACTCCCTCTCTTACTAGCTTCAACAATATACATTAGCTCATGCATTCATATAAAGTAATCAAGATCCCATCAAACCATTGGATAGATCCAATACAAGAGCACATCATATAATGAGAAATATACCATGCATGTAACCAACATTTGACCAAAATGGAACCATAAAAAACCAATCATAAAACATAACTTAAACCAATACTTGTGCTCATTAATGTCAATAAAAATCAAGACATAACATATGCAAAATCCAACCAAGTTAGGGACTTCCATGTACCACCCGACCATAGATTGGGTTGAACCAAATATCTCTTTCAGCCAATCAGCCTCATGCCATATTCTAAGCATGAATGTGGGATCACATGGGACAAATCAAAATAGAACCAACCATGGCTTCCAGAGGCCAAACCACCTCAACCCTCAACCACAATAACTTACCTAAATCGGTCCAAAAATCACTAGCACCAAACAATCTTGGACTCCTTTGACTTTATTCACCATACCCATAAGAATTTTCCTGCCTCTACCCATCCAACAAGAGTTCTAGGAGAAATCCCATCTCCACCCTCGACCCTTGGGATTTTTCCTGACACCACCTCATTGGGATCCAAAATCTACTTTCCATCCAAATCTTAAACCAAAACAGGGAACCCAGTACATCATGGCTATCTAGAAAATGGTAAGGCAAGGTTGAAACCATTATCAATCTAGACAAATATCATGTCAATGATAGCAAAGCAACCAAATAACTGAATGCATGTGCCATGCATTCAAATCTCATCTTTGAAATCACACATGCAACGTGTTACCTACAATGTCCTCCTATTGTAGATTCTTTTCCAACCTTCTTTTTCATTGCCTACGAATTCATTTTCTTGCTTGCTTGCTTCTATCCATGTGCTCTCTCTCTCCAAGTCCAAGTGAGAATGCCTCAATGTCCAATTGAATGCTAGAATGTCCAAGAGTAACCAAGATTAACTAAGAGAGTCATAGAATGTTCTCTCTCTCTTTTTATTTTATTTTCCTTTTATTTGCCTTCAATTTCCTTCATTTTCATTTACATGCATATTATTGTCTCTTCATCTTCATTTTCTCTTATTTTCCTTTATTTCTTGAATTAAGTTCCATTTATTTCCCTTTGCCTTTTGCCAATTTCAATAGTCAATAATTAACTACAAGGCATGCCCAATGTGATATTTCCCCCCTCATTCAGCTTAGAATATGTGTCCCATGACCTTGGTCATATTTTTTCTGTTTTTCATGGAAATCTAACTTGGGGTTGTTACAAACCCCTCCCCCTTGGGGGAACACCCTGTTGTTCTAGGACACTTATGACCAGCAAAATATACTTCTTATGGAGCTTTATAAACACAACTCAATTTATTATTTCCAATGAAAGTTGTTGAAACATGACAAACCTACTGCTTATGGGGCTTTATAAACTCAGCTTGATGAAATATTTACAATGCCAAACACATATATACTTATGCATATTTGATTCAACCAACAAATAAGCACACTGTTTATGGAGTTTTATAAACACATCTCAATACAATATTTACAATAATATACACATATGCGCATTTTCTTTAACCATCAAATAAAAGGCTATGATGCTTGCATCAGCAGGAAGGGGATCTAGTGGCTCACACCTCCAACCTAAAACGTAGTACCAAAGATTCTCTCCTTCCTAGGAAGTCCATAATCAACTGCTAAGATCAAAGTTTTCCTCTAGTACAATCCTTGCACTCCTTGTTTTCTCAGTGAACATTTACCGACTCATTGTTTTCGGGCACACTCCCAATGTGCTTATGATTCCAATCAACAATATTATTGACCAAAACAATTTTTTTCCCCAACCTTCCCTTATGTCCTTCCTAGTCCCTTGGGAAATTTGGTCACACCCTTTTGTGTTGTCACTCACTTTCCAATTTCCTCAACATCCCATTCTCTACTTTCCAATCCCTCGGGCGATCCATCCCTTAGCAAGGTTTCCGCGCATTGAAAGGTCCAAAAACTAAGGAATACCCCTTCCTCAAAACCATCATACCAGTCATAGCATGCTTATGGCAATCAATGGACACTATTTGGTACGAATATCCCACAATGGGTGTGCTCCTTAATTATTTATCAACATATTGTTGCATGCTCCAATTCATTTTACTACTACTACTAACTCTCTTGTAGTTAGTTCCAACCACCAAAACCAGGCATTTTCCATGTTTTCTTGTACCAAGAACATAATTTCCATTAGACTTAAAAGGAATTGTAATAAATTCAAATCATACCTCATTGTTAGCTCATCAATAAGGTGACCCTTGCAATTCTGTTTAATTCCTATCACAACAAGTCAAATTAGATCCTTGATCAAATCATCATATATAAAAATATCACATCCAGTTAGCTCATAACTCAACCATCATAAATCAAAATCCTATATTATGTTCATAATTCTGAAATTAAAACTAAATAAAATATTGATACTTATCTTTCAAATTGTTATTTTCTTCTATCTTTGTTCTTTATTCTTTCCATACACGCACTGGATTGGTTGCAAAACCCGATAAGTACCCAGTGCCTTCTCTTCTCTTCAACCATGTACACACACTAGATCAGTTGTCACACCCATAAATCACTCAATGACTTCTCTTCTATTCCATATGCAATATCGGTTTCCTAAAGCAATAAGGGAATCCAAAGACTATATTGTCTCTACCCTCAATATCAGCAACAAGGGTGTCTAGAGACTATACCACCTCTACCCTCAATATCAGAAACAAGGGTTTCCAGAGACTATACCTCCTCTACCCTCAATATCAGCTACAATGGAATCCGAAGAATATACTATATCCACCCTCAATATCAACAACAAGGGAATCTATATAGTCCCATACCTTCTTGTTCCAACACATTGTACAACACATACACATACACATGGTGTACAACACAACGATTTCACATGTACACACACACATGGTGTACAACACAACATGTACACAATACACATATAGATAGTGTATAACACAACATGTAGATAATACACATGGCGCAGTACCACATACACATAACATGTGCAGATAAGCATATGACTCAACACATTGTATCATAGAATCTAGAGACCACACTGTGTCTACCAGGTAACCTTACCTCTAATGTCTTTCCCATGCTTTATTGCGTGTATTCACAACCCAAATCCCGACTCTGTGGTTCTTCCCATTATCCATGCTTGTCCCAACATGTTTCATATTACACTGCTTTCATTATGATGATGTATCCTTCAACATTCCCTGTTCATAGAATAAACATAGGCATACTTATAAACACATAATATGAAATAATATTCACATGATACTAGAATCATAGATCTTCCAAGGTGTACTTTCCAACTTCATTCCTCATGAAACCAGGAACCTTTTTATGCCATTCACCTGCATTAAATAATTAAAATAGACATTCTTCCACAAGAATGACCCCTGGAAATTCTATCAGACAATGACATATATATATAATATATATATATATATTATATATATATAATATATATATATAATATATATATATATATATATAGATACATATGTATATATATATATATATATATATATATATATTATTATATATATATATATATATATATATATGATCACAACACAATTATAAGTGTCCATAAGATCAAGGTTAAGAGAACTTCCTTAATCCATGAAAAGAATGCACAAAATTGAGAACAATAGTTCTCAACTTCGCCAAGGAATTTGTTACCCCAAGCTCATTTACTTTACCTTTCTTGTTACCCTTCTCACATTTGACTTTCCATTATCCATTTTCCTTATGGACCCAACCATCCCAACTGGATGTCATATTCTTGCCTTCAGTGACCCTTTATTCATGCATTAGGGCTTCATTCGAGTTTTACATTTCTTATTGGGTTCCACTCAACCCTCTCTGAACTCCATTAGCTTTCCTGTTTCCCCCAACCAATTCCAAGTACCCTCAAAACATAAAAAGTAAGAACAAGAGAAAAAATGAAGAAAACTAGAAATCCAAACCATTAAACAACACCACAGACCAAGTGGCATGGTCATGCACCAATCACAGTCAAAATCATAAATCAAGCACAAATAAATCATGAAACACCAAAAGCACAAAACTTTCAACATACACCATAACTCAATCCCCATGATTTCCCAATGCTTCCAAGGGTTCATAAATAAAAGTTCAGCTCTAGCCTTCTTCAATATTTTATGGCCGCCTCTTTTTCCTTGTGATTCCCTGCATCATGCGTCATTAGCTTATTTCTTCATTCATGCCTTTACAAGATTAGAAATCAACATATTATCTCAAATAGCAACCTTAAGATAACAAATTGTCAAATACATGTTCATGAATATAGCACATATCCACATAATGCCAGACATAATCAAGGTTAAGAAAACTTATTGTATTCATGCAAAGCACTCATTCATTTGGAATTGTGGTTTCCAAACATATCCAAAGGAATTCTCACCCAATTCCTTTCTTTTACCTATTTACCTTGTTTCAATTGAGTCTTATTATGTGTTATCACATTCACCTAATTGTTAGTTATATAAACAAAAGAATTGTTACCTTGTCATGCTAATACCAAGTATGTTTCCTTACAACTATTCATAGATGTTAGTCACATGTTCCAAAGATCAAGACATTGTGTCTATTAATTTCAAGTCAACCTTTACCAAGACTAACAACCATGTCATATTCTACAATCAACTCACAGTCATTAGTCATAGTGATACAACTAGCACCCACTTGCACTCAAGTGTATATCAATTCTATCAACACATATTGTGTTAGTACAACCGTATTAAAAAAAGATCATTCCTTCATGCAATATTATAGGAACATATTCATGTCATGCACTTAATAAAACATTTAAACAACTTATAAATATACCCCCTTACTATCCATGGTCCACACTAAGGTAGAAGGAGGAAGCTACTATAATGGCCCAATCTCCAATCTCCAATTACGGAAATGGGATCTCCAAAGCTCTACTAAATTTAACCACACTTGCCAAAACTTAATTTTCATTTCTCATACATTTTATATGAGGTTAAATCAAAA
Source organism: Pinus taeda (assembly GCA_000404065.3). Taxonomy (NCBI): domain Eukaryota; kingdom Viridiplantae; phylum Streptophyta; class Pinopsida; order Pinales; family Pinaceae; genus Pinus; species Pinus taeda. The sequence goes on along the minus strand of APFE031273474.1, from coordinate 2,045 downwards.
CATTGAACTTATTCCACTTGAAAACATGTCACTATTATATTGTTGTGCTAAGATCCTCCTCAGATTAGAAACAAAATGCTTTCATTGTGCTTAAGGATTCATGAGTTTTGCAAGTGTAAAATGAGTTTTTATGTTAATTTTATGAGCAATTTTAACATAAATAAGAGATTGAATGTACATAACATCACCAAAAACACATCACAATAGGAACATGATGAAGGAGTTCACTCCTCTTGGGCTACGTTTCTTTGGTCCAGCTTCCAATGGCTTGGGCCTCTCTATTATGCTTAAAAGTGTAAAAATATGTGTTTGCAATGCTCAAATGCTTCTGAAACCTACTCCAATGAGTCCATAATGTCCAAAGATGGCTATCTAGCCTCTTTTTGCATCCAGTTTGGTCAAAAACTAGAGAAGTGATGACCTCTCCTGGTTTCTCCACTATTCACTCTACAATTTGCACCAAAACCGGCGTCATCCTACAAATTTGCCTCTTTTCCGCTAACGGAGAAAAAAAAATCCCCAAATTTCGGGCGGATTTGTAAGACCGTTAATTTTTCAGTCGATTCCTTAGAACCAAAATTTGGGTCATATGGGGGCCATACGCCTAGGGGCTAGCCCCCGGCGCTGGCCCCCTCTCTCTAGCGGTCATGGTAATTGTTAATGGTTTAGCTTGGCGAGTTCACATAATGATGGTATGGCAGTCGACAATGGCAATGACCCTGGCGATCAAAACAAATGTTGCGGGTTGATGGTAATGTGTTCACATGGGGGGGATGGTTAAGTCCAGCCGATCCCCAAACTTTGTGGCATTAAAGTTTAAATCACACCCGAAACCGTTATATGTTAAGTAAAAATGTGTAGGCGAAATGGTAAGGAATTGGTCTATTGTGTGGGAGGTCGCGGGGTCGAGCCCGTCCTCCATCTTATCTACCAAACAAAATTTTAAACAGTTAATAGGAGGACACGTGGCAGCCTCCGGCTTAGCCACATGTCACCTCCTTATTGGACCAAATCCAAAACACATGGACCAATCAAACATCGCCAACTCAATAGAATATTATGAGAATATTCCCCTTCCCACCTAGGTGGTACGAATGCCCAATCAACATCCTTGTCATCCACCTGCAAAATTTTTACCTATTTAACAAAGTGAAAAAGTTGCATTTTTGGTAGCATACAGTGTCTGTTTCGTGCGAAACGAGTTACCCAAATTTAGGATGATGATCACTACATGGTTGTTCAGGTTCCACACCATTCTGACAACATTGATTTTTTAGAATAATTTTGAGCTCTTGGTCACTTCTCCCCAGTGGAAGCCTTTTGGACCCTAAAATATCACCTTCAGTTGTCGAGCAGGTTAGGGTATAGTTCCCTCACCTTTCCAATCTCTATCCATTTCCCTTTTGAAGGATTTATACCCTTGAGAACCACTCGAAGATAATCGACACTTCCCCTTTTTGATGTCCTTGTTCTTCTGTTAAGTATAGTGTCTTGTTGAAGCTCATCAAGGAATTCTGGAGAAAATTATTCAATAGATGGAATTGGAACATTCTATCCTTGATCTTCAATCAAAGGAGGCTCATACAACCTTAAATTCTCAACATTAACAACAACATAAATTTGCACATATGAAGACAAATCCAACCTGAAGGCATTGTTACTAATCTTTTCCAAAATTCTGAATGGACCATATCTAATTGGTTTTAGCTTTTTACCTTCTCTTTCAAGCCTTTCTTTGTTAATGTGAAGCCAAATTTCATCACCAACTTGGAACTTGTGATATTTATGATTCTTGTCATGCCTTTCTTTGTACTTTCCTTGGCTCTTTTCAAGTTGTTCTTGAACCTTTTGGTGTACCAATTGGATTTTTTCAATGAACTTTCTTGCTTTGTCTATGTCTCTATGACTGATCCGGATTTAAACAGGAACGCAATAGATTACAGAGATAACCATAAATATAGAGATGCGATAACCATAAATAAAGAGATGCACGGAAATAACACTTCATTTCATTAATGGAAAATACCGAAATATGCTTACAACCA
>APFE031273458.1:9921-21943 GCA_000404065.3 Pinus taeda | reverse complement strand
ATACAGATAGTTGGGGTTTTTAGCGAGATGCTTTCCCCGGGATACATACTGTGTTAATGTGTGAATGGTCTTGATGTTTTATTGTTATTGATGTTGCTATATTGATGATCAACGTAGAGGAGCTTATGTATTGTGTATGTTTTCCGCAATAGTACATGATCAGGATAATCTCCATTGAATATGTGTTAAATTATTCAAAATTTCTACAAGAGCTTGCAGCAGCCGAAAAGCACAGGTAAAACACAGCAGTGTAAAAGACTCTCGACAGTGAATGAAATTAAGGATTCCTTCTTACAGGTGTTTGTATTGTTTGTTGAAACGAATTTTTTTTGAAATGTAAAATCCCCAGCATTTCGAATGTAATGAAGAATTTCACATAGAAGTGAATGTAAAAGAATTTATTTTATAGCAGTAAACTTATGTAAGAATTTCTATTCTTACAACAGTAAATGTAAAAGCTATTTTACAGCAGTAAATGTGAAAAGAAGATTTTACACAGTGGTGTAAAAATCATTTGTAAAAAGAGACAGAGTATTTTGTTTTTTAAAAAAAAATTCTAGGTGAATCCCTCTCAGCGTAGAGGATGAATATGTATCAGTGAATTTGTTTTAATGAATAGAAATCTTTTATGGTGGTGCAATACTTTGTTCTCAGTAATTTTTTTTAAAAAGCTTCCCTGTGCAAAAATATCTTGGAGTAAAAGACACAAAGCATTGCCTCTGTGTGCTTGAATTTTTGTGTTTTTGGGATTTTACCAGAAAAATCCCCAACATGGCCATAAACATTATAAAATTGGTAAATAAAAATATATCTCTTCCAATATTATTTTGGTCTTTCCCGTAACCTAAAAATAAAAAAATATCAAAAAAATATCTTTTAACCTCAGTAAACCTATATTCACAAACTTATCAGAAAACATTACAATATATTGAAATTTAATTGGTCGATCATTAAATTAAAGAGAGAGACTTACATGTATTACAAATTAATATTTAAATTGAAAAATAAATTTTAAAACTTCTAACGATTATTGGCAAATACTATTGAAATTAAAAATGCCAGAAGTGACGATATCGTGACGAGAGGTAATATAATATCTCCATGCCTGATAAATGCCCACCACCACCAGCCCTATAATTGTTACTAGTCCGCATTACGCCGTGAACACATGGCCCTGCCCCCGACCGCCCTGATAGTATAAACCATCGGCCTTAAATCCCTCCATCCCGCCCCGCTCCCCCGAAACCCCCCCTCCTCCCCCCCTCCAAGATTTCTATAAACTAGATTTCATGCTTTAAAATCGTCGGCAAAGATTTCTATTAAAAAAAACAGTTGACAAAGGCAAAACGTTCTCTCACGGAACTTTTCATGCTGTCATTCACGGAAAAATGAAAAGTAGGTATCATGATTTAAAATCCCTGGAAAAGATTTCTCCATAGAAGTAGCAATTCCTGAGCACATTTCTATTTCACTTCGAGAAAGCAAGAAAACCGACCAGCTGTAAATTTACTAGAAAATATTTTATTTCTACAGCTCTATGAGCTATGCTTTTATTGAAGTTTCCAAGCGAAGTGCAGCAGGTAGCTGTATAGAGATTAAAGTACCAACGCAAGGCGAGAAGTCGGAACAGCCACGAGTTCATGTGCCCTGGGTACTGTGAGTCCAGTAAACTTTTCAGACATACCCAATTCCTCCCCAATCATCTCATCAGGAAGCCTCCAGTCGAAGCAGTGCACTAGCTGCGCCACTGCAAATTCGACAAGAAGCGTTCCCAGCAGCTCTCCCGGGCATCGTCTCCTTCCTGCTCCGAATGGCATCCACTCGAAGTTCTTAATTCTTACATCCAGGCAGTCACCATGCATGAATCTCTCAGGTACGAACCGCTCCGGATCCTCCCATGACTTTGGGTTCCTTCCGATTGCCCAAATGTTCACAAAAACATGGGTGTTTCGGGGGATTTCATAGCCCAGCACTTTGCAGGCGCCTATAGAATTGTGGGGAATGGCAAGCGGCGCTGGCGGGTGGAGTCTAAGAGTTTCTCTCACCACAGCTTGTAAATAAGGGAGGCGAGGAAGATCAGATTCACGCACCATGGGCTCCAATCCAACAACACGTTGCAGCTCGCCCTGAACCTTCTTCAACACTGGCGGGTTCCTCAACAATTCGGACATTGCCCACTCTATCCCTGCAGACGATGTGTCCGTACCAGGCCAACATATCCTGTCACCATCATCATGATATCAATACAGCATCATATTATGGGAATAGGTTTTCAGATTTAAAATTATGGATGGTTAAGAGGTTTTCAGAAACATTTATTATTTAAAAAAATTGCAAGTGTAGATTTAATAATCTTTTACATACATAGAGAACAGCCTTTATATTGTCTCGTGTAATTTGTAACTCCATATCTTTATCTGCAGAGGCTGCAAGTAAAACATCTACCAGATCTAGCGGGACATTGGGGTGATTCTGCGCAATGTGTTCTTCTATTATTTTCTCTAGCAACTTGTCTTGAGTGCTGTGGATGCTTTTGAGGCGGCGGTTGAAGCCTTGCAAATCCATCCAGGCCAAGAATGGTATGAAATCTCCGATATTAAAATCACCCAGCAGCAAAATGGTTTCCTTGATCATTGCCTTCACTCCTATATTGCCAATGAAGTCGTGGTCAGAATACTTTCTGCCGAAAGTCATTCTGCAAATTATATCGTTGGTAAGGGTCCACACAGTTTGGCCAATGTTTACTGGATGGTCTGAATTAATAAGAACAGAGCGAATCATAGCAGAGACTTCCTCTTCTCTTATAAAGCGAAAATAATCCAATCTTTTGGAGCTTAGCATTTGTAAAACACAAACCTTACGCATTTGCCTCCAGTAAGGGCCATATGGAGCAGAGCCGATGTCCGAATAATTATACAACAAGTAATTACCTGCAATTGATGGAGGTCTGCTGGCAAAAAGAAGATCATGAGTCTTCATAAACTCCCTTACCATCTCAGGAGAAGAGATGACTAAGACGAGCGTGGAGCCGAAGTAGAGAGACATGAGCGGCCCGAATTTCAGAGACAGTGCTGCCAGTGCTTGGTGCGGAAGCCCTCCGAGTATATAAAGCATATTTCCTATGATGGGCAGCGGTAAAGGCCCAGGGGGTAGCTTCCTGTTTCTTACCCTGACGAAGAAACTCCATGCCACCACCAAAGCAACCAGCGCCGTTGTGAGTCTCAGACAAAACTCAACGTAGTCAACAAGCGGGCACGCATATCCCAACCCAGTCACCATTGTTACTTACCGAGTATACAGCTCCGCCCTCTGCTCTGGTCTCGCAGAGCACAAATACATATAACCGGCGTCGAAGTTGATGATAGTTAGTTAACATACTTACTTATTTTTCCGACAAGTGAAGGCCAAATGAACATTCCGTCGTATGTCGATGACTTACAGGGTAAGTTATGCCGCCGCCCTCTTCTCACATGACGCAGTCGACTGGGAATATATAAAGATAATTGTGATTTCTCCATTGAAAATGTATAAATATAATTGTTATTACTCGATTATAATGACATTTAACTTTATTGGGAATATATAAAGATAATTGCGATTTCTCCATTGAAAATGTATAAATATAATGGTTATCGATTATAATGAGATACATTTAACTTTATTGGGAATATATAAAGATAATTGCGATTTCTCCATTGAAAATGTATAAATATAATTGTTATTATAATGAGATTTAACTTTTTAATGAGATTTAACTTTATTAATGACCAATTCAAAAAATCAATGTTCATACTTTAATTATTTTATTCAACAATGAAATATTATAATTTAGTGGTTAAATTTGTGGTGTGGATAGTAATGGTTATCAGTTAAAAAAATTCATCACTATTAAAAATGATGTTATTTTAGTAATTTGTTGAGCAATGCTTATATTTTATTAATTTGTAGAGTGATGCCGAAGAGAATAGACTTTCACTTCAATTAAATACTTCAATATATTAAACTATGAAGATTATCTCTCAACCGACCAAATATAAGCAATTCTAAATCATATCCTAAACTCACCCCACGGGAAAAAATAATTGAAAACGCAATTAAATGAAATTATTGTTTTTTCTGAATTATGGTGAAGTTTGACTAATATTAATAAAAAATATACTTAAATGGTGACTATGGTAATTTTTTTTTTTAATGTGAAAACAACCAGAAATCTTCTCCACCCGGTGGTTAGAAAAGCAAATAGCGAGGGTATATATTGAATTATTTGATATTTCTTAATTATATTAGGTAGATTATAATTAATTTGTAAATTTTTTATAATTGGAAAAATACATTCATGAATGATATTTTGATGTTTATAAGACTAAAAATAGTTTATGGAGGTATTAATATCTTTAATTTTTTTTTTGCAATTCAGTCTTTAGTCAAATTAATGATGAGCTAGCTTAATTTTTTAATAGTTTTCTAGCTCAAAAGACAATATCAAGGAATAGATCCTAACATATTGGTATAAGTGTCATTTATATCTCTTAAAGCATCATATTCCAAAATTAAATATTTTTCTGATTCCATTGTCCGAGAAGTGCAAAAAGTACACGACCATCCTTCTCAAGCTTCTTTAGGTATTTTCCATCATCTCCTTTCACACCGAAGTGAAGTTGATGTGAGTTGGTTCTTGATTGAGCAATAAGAATTTGTTCTTTCAACATAATGCCAACTCCAATGTATTTTTTTGTTGCAGATCACAAGTGGGGTTTAATTCCTCAACATAGTACTTCTTCTTTCTACCCAACTCATTTCCCCATATAAGCGTACAAAACTTCCCCATATCCAAATCCTTTAACTCCCCACTATTGGTGGGACCAACATTGAGTTAGTATTCATTTTTTGCATCCATTTGTTGTTTTTTCTCATCCATGATTTTTTCTCTCACTTGTGACTTCATTGAAGATAACTTTAGGCCATCTACCTACTCCCATCTGCTCAATTCTTTTTAGATAACTTATAAGACATACCATAGCAATTGTGTAGATGGGAGTTGTTCATGTTTCATGATGCAGGAGCATCCAGCTCTGAGGAGACACAAAGTGGTTGACAGTCTCATGAAGAGACCAGAACACACAGTCGTATATACAGAACTGGACAGGTGTCAACTTGTCAGTTATTGTTCAGTTTATTTTACTTGTTTTATTATTTTTCCAGAAGGTCAATTAGAGTTAGGAACTGTTTTTTTTTCAAATAGAAATTCTAAACAACAAAATAGATTGTCAGTTAATTATTTCCTGTTATTAGTTAACTAGGCTCTTTACAAGTTTTATTAGTTAGGACAGTTAGAAACTGGAAGACTGTTACAAATCTGTTAGGGTAGTTCTTGAACAGAACTGTACTGGTTCAGGAGTCTTTTAAAAACAGAAGAATAATCATTGTACGAGATTCCTCAGCAAGACAAAGAAAAGAGAAATACAGTCATTTCCAGATTACACACTTTTCATTATTCAATTTCAAAATTATTTCATCACTGTATAATGTTCATGCACTGTAATGTGTTTCTATGTAACAAAGTAGCGCTGGAGTAATAACACAGGAAACCAACGAACATAACAGAACGACATAAACATATAATTCCAACTACAGACTGGGGAGAACGAGGAGCTGCGAACGCAAAAGAATCTCAGATGGAGTGAGCCATTGAAAGCACAGAGCACGGTTGCACAAATACCATTTCAAGACAGATCGAGAATTTGGCATATAAGCACATTTCAGGTAAATCGAAAACATAAACCCTCATAGCATATTCCAGAACTGAGTAAATGGAGAATGCAACGAATATGTAACAGAAACATTTCATAAATCTTTTGTAATAACGCATATACAGCGAACGCCATTCACATTTCTTTCAAATAACAATTTTATTAAGGGAACAGAGACTCGAAACAAGTCTCGGCAAATATTTGTTGCCACAGAGAACCAAAACAAACACAGTAATGAATCATTGCCAGAATCGGCGGACAGAGGTCGAAATGGCCGAGGGTTTCTAATACCTGAACGTGAAGACTACAGGACGAGGGCTCGGGTTAACGAGCGACCTTCTCACAAAAACAAAAGACCAGCATTAACTTCCACTTCCTCACACAAAAAATAAAGGACCAGCATAATTTCCAGAACCAGGAATCGAAACCGCTGAATACCCAGTGAGGGTTTTGACAAAAGCAAATTAAGTTGCCACATTGCCGAAGCAAGGGCCGAGACCAAGGAGGGTTATACAATTCAATAGAATCATTATTTTCTACTCAGAAGAACCTACGACACCTTCAGAATGACAAATAATTTACAGACAACACAATGGAAAAACGCTACCCGTAAGGTGAGGAGCCAGAGGATTCGATAGGGGGCGTAGAGCACAACGAGCCACGGAGCGACCACATGGGAATACCTGCAACAAACAAGAACCATATTAATATCAAGCCTGGATACAAATAAACAGTGGAAGAAAACGTAACCAGATAAGGTTTAAGCACAGAATATTACCTGTGGCCAAGGAGACGGGATCGAGAAACTGAAGAAATCACCATACCCTAAAGCACAGTAGAAAACGACGTTAGGGTTGAAACGATAAGGGTGAAGACCGTCTAACAGGGAACAAGAAAGTTACCTTTGTAACCAGGACGGAGCGTGGAAGCTTGGAGGGAGCCCTGTCGCGGAAGAAATTCATCCATCAGACAAATATAAACAGCGTGAGCATAAACAAAATAAACCAGTCAATACACAGTAAAAAAAAAGAATACCATTGCGCAGAGAAAGGAGTGCCTTTACAAGCCCTCGGGGTCGCACCTCCTTAACAGCAGTGGACTAACAGAACCCATATCAATAACCAATGAAACCATGCAACGAAGAGTGAGGGTTTCGCCACAGTCGCAGAGCAAGTTTTCTCAGAGCAGCGGAGAGTGCAAATGACGGAAGAGCAGGGCAATCGTTGACAAAAGGCATGGGAACCGGCAGGTGTGAAGCACTAACTGACAGACCCGGGAAATACCCTAAACCAATTATCAAGATATCGTACCCAGGAATTTAAGTCAACATAAATTCACTCCGGACGCCAAGTCATATCAAAGACAGGTGTATCAGAACCAGCGGGAGGCCATCATTTCATTCAACATTATCTCATAAAGAATAATTTTTTTATTTATTTTGAATTCGCTTATGATCAGGCATTTTTGGATCTTCTCAGTTTATTTCCATTTTGAGTCTAGGGTACTGCTAGCCCATAATTCACACCCATATAACATCACTAGGAAAAATGAGTCCAAAAATCACTTTGATTGTTTTCCAATCCCATAACAATTTGGAGGGCATATAATGTTTTCCACCCTCCTAAAATCCTGTTCTTTCTGTAGTGCTCCCAATTAGACTTGTTGAAATCAATCCTGAGGTACTTGTAAACCTTTACTTCTTCATGAATGTTACCTTCAATTAAGAATTGATGCAGGAGCATCCAACTCACCATGACCAAGTGAAGTCTCGACCAGGCGAAGGACAGTGAATTAACTTTTACGAGTTTTTTTTCTTATATGATGGTCAACAGGAAATTAGGTAGGATAGTTATTTTATTTACTCGCTTAGTTAAAAACAGTTATACAGTTAGGATCTGGTGTTATCTGTGGTTAGCAAATCCGAGTTATCTTTTCGTTTGAGCAGAAGAAAGAAAAGACATATGTACTGAAAGAGAAATCTTGCCATAGCATAAAGCAACTAATTAAAAACCATGTAACTGAAAAAGAACTCAATTGTAAAATAGGCATACAGTTTCATTAACTGAAACATAGTAGCTATAAATGTTAGGGAGCAAGACAAAAGAGGGGTTCAGTTGGAAACCGCTCACACTCTAATAAAAAGAAAACATTAACAGAAGAATTTCAAGCAATTGGCCATCTGTATGTTATTTCCAATTGTTAAGATATCTGACCAAAGATAATCTGTGCATGAATAACCATTAGCTATAGGTTCTGTAAATCAATTCTTTTCAGTAGCATTAATATAAGAAACAGACATTTGTTTAATTACATTAAGCACAGTCCCAGACAAAAGAGGTCGCATGTTACGAGATGGAAACTACAGTCACGAGAAGAGTCGATTACAGGCTAACAAAACGAACCTGAGCATTATTTTATGAACAACACGTCAACAACATTCAGGAGAGCGAATCCAAACAATTTAATTACACAAATCGATGATATCCAATAAAAACTACAGCGACGGAATGAAGCATACGAGCCATAGAAAACTCAGGTAAACACATTCATGTAACACACGTCGTAAATATCATTTTTCTTTTTCATTTCAAGAGATCATCAACAGAGCTACAATCGAACAACATACCGAAGGCCATACAAGCACAAAACCATAGTTTGCCAACCTCGGAAGAGGGTTTCAAGTCGACCAACCTTTTTTAGTAATTACAAACAACAAAACGTGATGACCGAACAGGGTACCGAGGACTGTCGAAATGGAAGACCACAGCTTGCAAACCCTAGAGGAGGGTTACAATTTCGACGAACCCAGACGGCAAGACAAGCACCGAGCAAGCACGGTGAAACCCTAGGTGCGGGTTTGAAGGCCTATCAAAATACAGAATATGGAAAGAAAGACCTGGGTTGATAGAGTTAAACAAGGAGCCTACAAAGACATCGTAACAGAGCCTACCGAATAGGGCTGGAAGACTCTTGCACGAGCCCTCGTGTTGAAGCCCACAACACCTGCAGAGAAAGCACACACCCAAAAGCAGAACAAGCATCGACTGGAAACAAAACAATCACAAAAGACGAACCAGGGACATAACCATACCTGAGAGCTCGCAGTAGCAGCGAGGAAAAACAATCCCAGAACCGCAACCACCAACTGTAACGAGCAAGGGACGAGTCAAGTTAAAAACTGAAAGAGAAGGAGTTGGAAAGTGAAACAGGGACCGGACGAATAACCTGGAGACCGAGCTGGATGCCAAAGGGGAACCATAGTGCCAACTTGAGGATGAGCCATCGCTGGAGAAGCCAACTGGAACAAGAATGCCACTGTCGAAACTCGCATGCACTACCTGAGAATGTTGTGACATAGCAGAAACCAACATTTGATAAAGAACCACCAGACCACTGCTTGGTGGAACAAGGTAAGCCACAGACCGAGGAACGAGAAACCACAGGCACACTGAGACAAACAACTAGAACCATAGTTCAACGCGTGACCATAGTAGCCCAACTTGCAGAGCTCGGCAACAAAAAATCTCATAGGAACAATGCAAAATGACCCAACGAGCAGGCAGACTAGGAAAATAGTCTAGAGACGAGCAGGAATTACCAGGCAAGGATTGTATTAAATTTCTCATTAATTGTCATACCAAACATCAAATATAACCCGTGCATTTCATACGCGTGTCCGTCAAACTGATTGTTTTAATCAACCATCCAACAGTTGCATAAATCATTCCATACATATTTGTCAACATACCGAAACATGTCACCTATTACATAATTGCAAGGGGCATTTGGGCTGGGCGCCACCAAAGTGGTGTCACAGTAGGCAAAGTTGGTTGAAGATATGGAAGTGGGGTGACAAAGTCGTGGCCGAGGTGGCAGAGGTGCTCACAGATTAGCATAAGGCGGATAGAGAGAGGAGATTCGCATTCTTGCTGCCCATTTGGAGGCAATAGAAGCAGGTAGATGACGAGACTCGGAGATGGGTGATGATAGTGAGGAAGAACCTGAGGCAGTAGCAGATGGACAGGATGGTGAGTTGGCAGAAGTGAAATTGTTGAAGTCTGTTCTAGTGGCGAGTAGTAAGCCTAAACTGGAACTCCCGACATATGATGGTAGCCTGTCTATTGAAGTCTTACTGGATTGGATTAGTGAGATGGACAAGTATTTCGAGTGTGAGGAAGTCAACAAGGACTGTAGGGTTCAGTTCGCTGCGACAAAATTGAAAGGACACGCAACCCTATGGTGGGACAGTGTCCAGAACGAGAGGAAAAGAATGAACAAATTGCCAATTAAGATCTGGTCAAGGATGGTGGCCAAGTTAAAAGGGAGATTTCTGCCAAGAGACTATCAGATTACGCTGCACAAGTAGGTGCAGAATCTGAGGCAGAAAGTACTGACGGTAAGCGAATATACCGAGGAGTTTTATCGAGTAAATTTGAGGGTTGGATATACAGAAGACACAACGGAAATGACAGCTAGGTATGTTAATGGATTGAGACTGGATATTTTGGATGAAATCAACATTTTGTCATTGAATAACACTGAGGAAGCGTATTAGAGTGCAATGAAAGATGAGGAGAAAATCACCAGAAGACAGAATGCCCGGAGATGACGAGGGGCCAGCAGAGGGAAAGGCCAGTCCTATGGAAGAGGGCAGACTATTAGCAATAACGAAGAAGGCAGCAGTTCCAAAGCTTCTAGTTCAGCAAACAAAGGCAATAATGTGAGGGGTGGAAGGTCATCCCAACGGGGCAGAGGTAACGACTAAGGAAGAGGGGCTGGTTACCAATGTTATCGGTGTCATAAATGGGGACATAGATTGTTTGAGTGTCCGGAGGCAGAACAAGCTGGAAAATGGGGTGCATACATGGCATAGCCGAAAGAAGTGACAGCGCCTCCCCAAGAAGCGGAGAATGTTCCAGAGACAGGGGAAGCTTTAGTACTACATAAAGTGTTGTTAAAACCAGTTAAAGAGGTCACTGACCAGACACAGTAGAAATCTTTATTCAGAACAATTTGTAAATCCCGAGGTAAGTGCTGTAAATTAATTATAGACAACGGTGTAAATTTAGTATCTACAGAGATGGTAGAAAAGCTAGAATTGAAACGTCTGAAGCATCCCAACCCCTACAGGGTTTCGTGGCTGCAAAAAGGCCATCAGTTTCTGGTGGATGAATAGAGTGAAGTGGAATTTCAAATAGGTAGATACAAGGACAAAGTTGTCTGCGACATCATGCCAATGGATGTCTATCACATCCTGTTGGGCAGACCTTGGCAATACGATCGGAAAGTGACACATGATGGAGTGACAAACCATTATAAATTTGTGAAGGATGGGATCAAGCATACACTTGTACCTATCAAGGAGGAAGAAGGAGAAGCTGAGACAAGTGAAACTAGAGCATTGCTGGTGAGTGGAAAACAGTTCCTAAAATAGGTTGAGAATAGCGAGATAGGTTACGCAGTGGTGAAGAAGGCCAAGACAGTGTTATTGCATACAGAGGTAATAGATTTGCCTGTAGGGATCCAAAAAATGTTAGAGGAGTTCACAGACATAGTTGTGGATGACTTGCCAGACAAGTTACCCCCCAGAAGGAGCATAAGTCATCACATTGACTTCATACCCAGAGCCAGTTTGCTGAACAGAGCAGCATACCGAATGAGCGCTAAGAACAATGAAGAAATCAGGAAGCAGGTGCAAGAACTGTTGGACAAGGGATTGATAAGAGAGAGCTTAAGCCCTTGCGCTGTTCCGACAGTCCTCGCCCCCAAGAAGGGAGGAGAGTGGCAAATGTGCACCAACTCAAGAGCCATCAACAAGATCATCATTCGGTACAGGTTTCCACTACCTCGAATGGATGATATGATGGATTGTTTAAGCGGGGCTGCATATTTTTCCAAGATATATTTGAAGAGCGGGTACCATCAGATACGAATACGCGAGGGGGACGAATGGAAAACAACCTTTAAGATGAATGAGGGGCTGTATGAATGGCTGGTCATGCCCTTTGGGCTGAGCAATGGGCCCAGTACATTCATGAGACTAATGAACGAGATGCTGAAGGAGTATTGTTGGGTCCCCATAATACTAGTGATTACCCCATTACTATTGTAGTTGTAACCCTTATTAATATTGTTGTGCCCCTATTGTGCCCATATTGTTTCTATTGTGCCCCATAGAAGCCCACTATTGTTATTATTGTGCCCTTACATTATTATTGTTATGTAGGCTCTGATTATGTTATGACCCCTTAGACTCCTATATATAGAAAGGA